>JAYMFT010208262.1:0-11551 GCA_038088735.1 Panulirus argus | reverse complement strand
TAATAATAATAATAACAACAATAATAATAATAATAATAATAATAATAATAATAATAATAATAATAATAATAATAAGAAGAAGAAGAACAACAACAGTAATAATAATAATATTATTATTATCATTATTACTAGTAGTAGCAGTAGTAGTAGTAGTAGTAGTATCATAATATCTTTTTCTTTAGTAAAGCCTTAGAATACATTTTGCCATTGTTCTGAAAGGCGGTATTCAAGCAACACTGGAAGCGTAATTTGTACCCTGAACAGGTCCTTCCTAGAAAATAGGAATGAGGGCTGGCATTCGCTTTGTTGTCACGGGACCTATTATAATAACAACGATGGCAACGCCCCGAAAATATCTTAGCAAATACAATTTATTTTTGTTTTACGATCATCTGGTGAAATATTCCTGAAATCTTCAGCATGTGTGCCTCCTCAGCTGGGCCCGGGTGTTATTCATGCCGTAGGTAGAGAGACACGCAGTACGGACCATAGTAAGGTTTCGCATGTTGTGACGCAAGCCAGTTTTCTCTATAATTTATCACCGAGTATTTGGGTCATGGCGGGTAAGGCTTGGAACTGTATGTCTGGGAGACATCAGACAGGACTTTATTACTTAAGTGGTCGCCACCTGCCATACCTGTGACTAACGCTAAGCCCAGCGCTTCAATTCCCAGAACAAAGGGACGTATCTAGGTGTGTGTTAGCTGGTTTAACCTAATCCCATTTACCTTGCGACACATCAGTTTTAGGTTTCGTTTGGCTTGTGTTACAGCTCCGTGTGTAAACTCGATCATGCGTATCCTAACCTGAATTTGAAGCGAGTTTACTCTAAAGTAAAGGAAACAAAACTTTCGCGTCAATAAGCTCTAATTCTTTAAACTAGCAGCAGGGGGCGTCGCCATATGGGAAGGGGGGAAGGGGAAAAGCAATGGGGACGACCCCCCCCCTCCCTTTAAGCTTTACAGTATGATATAGATTTACGCAATATTCTATAATCATTCTGACTATTTTCATCCCTCGTACGGTAAAATAATAGTATGAATTTGTATACTTAACTGTTTCAGTGATTTACACTTGTGACCCATGAAACAAGTGTTCATTTCAGTACTTAAAACGTACATTTATTAACAAAAAGCGGAATTTTTCTACCTGCAAAAGAATTGCAATATTGAAATTACTAATGATAATATCTGAATGTTTCTCAGATTGACACTCGACAATCAAACCGGATTGGATATTTTTTCTCTTTCTCAAGGTAGGGGATGAGGCGGTTCAGACTTTTAGATTAATGATGGTATTTGCCCTCGTATGATGACGATAGCTTGATGTCTGCCATGACGCATCCTGGTCTGATGATGTGTGCTAAAATTAGCTGCATATTACAGCTTGACCTGATTAGCAGACGGACGAGTCCTGGCCGGGAAGGCGAGCTGGGGCAGGGGAATGACCGCCGTCTCGTGGATCGATCACACGCTTTGTTAGCTAGGCTATGACGGCAAGGCTACATGCCGTACTGTCCTAGTTCCCAGAACCAATATATTTCTTTGTTGTGCCAAAAGATAATAAAGAAAGAGGGGAGGGGATGTCTTATAATGTATAGTAATTATGTCATTCTTCGAAAATGGACTCATGTCGAGTGAGAGTCTCACGGGCAACATAAGAGCGAGCAGAAAGTCTGTGCCCTGCCTCCTCTCCGTGGTGGTGAAATAGTCAGTTAAAGCCGTCAGGAATTGCTGGTTCTTTATCCGGTTTTACTGGCTCTGTTGCTGGCGGGGTGGGCTCTCCCTCCCGGCAGGCCCTGTGGTCGCCCGCCACTTAGATAAGACCTACATTCTCCCTCTTGGCAGGTGTACTGAGGGAGTAATTGCCTTCTCGGATCCCAGGCAGTGTTAAGTAAATCTCTCCGGGAAAACAATGTCGTAAACTGACTCTGACAGGATGAAAAAGAAAATGGATTTGGAGTAGATGACAAAACTTTCATCCCCATCTCTGTTGCATTCATAATAGAAAATTTTCATGGTTTTGATGATCCTTATAATAATACCATTGGGAAGAGCACTGGCGGCTCGCCATCATGTCGAAATATGCGGCCGCCTAGGACCCTTCAGTACATAGGCCTGCCCAACTATACGATTAACTTGTATATATGCCACACACTTTGCTGTAGATTGATAAATAATGATAAAATATCAAGTACATGATCTTAATTCGACTAGAATATCATGAACACCTAAAACTAATGTCCTCTTCATCATACCTCAGCATGATTTACCAACGATCACGTCATTCCGAATTGTAATTAACAATTTATTGTTTCGCTTAAGGTATTTCATGTTTCCCAATTTACATTGTTCGTTTGTAAATGACAGGTTTCAACTGTATCACCCCTGAATACTGTTAATAATGTCAGTAACAGAAGCCCGTAGTGAGCGCTCATTCTCCGAGGCTTAATATTCGTAATGTTTGGGCAAGGCAATGATCATTATCACTCAAGAAATTCCTAAAAATGAAGCCACGATAAAGTCATCATAGGCTATTCCGTGTCAGGAAAAGTGCAGATAAATAATAATCATAATTCCATTATACGGCTCATAGGGGTATAAGGTGCAAGAGGCGCGGGAACCAATGAGGTCAGGAGAGGTCACGGCGTGCAGCAGGTTGACCTGAGATGCACACATATACCTGTGTTCTGGTCTGTTGTCCATTCGCTGGAGATGGTTTACTGAACTGAAACAAAGAAATATAGTGCCCTAGTTGTCTCACGTGTCTTCTTCCACCCTCATCCACTCATCTGCTATGATTTCTGTACTCTGGGGTACGTTCTGTTATACAACTGTTAATGTATAATATTTTTATCACAACAGCTCCTTTCCCCAGACGCAAGTATTCAAGATTTATTTAAGGTAACAGAACCATACATGGGACACACATACATGGGTGGATGTAGCTTGACGTTGACGGATATAATGACCTTGGCAGCTGATAGGCCTAAACACCAGAATCATGTAAACAATCAAAAATATAAGTCAGTGCTACAGAGAAGATGCTTATTCTTTTTCTTTATTCATAGTTTTACACTTAGGAAGAACAGATTATCAAATGATCATATTTTCTTTAAATTCAATCGTATTTAAGTATGTATAGCTTAACCGTCTTTCCATTTTATCTAAGGAAATACAATATCTTTTCCACATGGATTTTCATGTCACTCAAAATGGGTATAATGCATAGGCTAGGTAGATGAAAGCTTTGCGTGTGAAGAAACCGGTTTGTCAAGATAAAACCCTACCCAGCGTTTAGGAGAGGTAATAGGAGTATGACTAGGCTAAATACACTGATAACAGCCATCTAGTACGGGAGCCCACATAAGGTCCTTGCATACGGCTCCCAAATTCCTTTGAGCCGCGTCTGGGAGAGAGCTTTAGCTTTAAGAGGAAGTGTGAGTCAGGATGAGCGGCGAGTGCAGTAGTCGTCATCCTTGCCACTACACTATAATTAGTGCCCAGCTGGACCGTTTGGCTGACAGCCCGTAATTCTATGAGCGGCCCTGCCCGCCCTCACGTCTTGACCCTGCTGTCTCGCACGACATGGCAAGGCCCACAATGGAGGACTGGGAGGTAATGGAATCCAGGCATTTAGTTGATAAGAAACCTATTAATCCCCTGATTTATCGCTTAACAAGTGGGCTTTATTGTGAGTAGGGGACAACTGCACACAGCGAAGATGTCTGCTCTCATTCGTTTTCATCAGAGAGATGAGCTTCGTCCGGTCAACATAAGGACAATCAACAATGCGTCAAGTGCATTACGCGACACCCACACCCGCCTATCCGTCTTCCCCCCGAGAACGGCCACACGCCACATATTTTGAAATGAGCAATGTAACAACTACTAACCATAATTACCAAACCTAATGTTTAGGGAAGATTACTGTAACGTTATTTAGACGTTTGAATTGAATATCTTTTTAAACAATATCAGTTTCCGTCCTGAAATCTAGTGTATCAAGAATATAAAGGAATATATACAAAATCAAATTTATCTGGCAAAGACAAGCACCGTCTTGAAATAAAATTCACAGTAATCCCTGAAGCACGAAGTGTTCAAGACTGAAATTTTGTTTGAAATCGTCGAGGGAGGAATGAAGGATTACGTAAAACTCAGGGTTCCTAGAGACATACGAGTGATGAAATGATAGAAGCATACGAGTGATAAAATGCTAGGAACTTACTAGAAACATAAGAGACAGAATCTAGAAACACACGAAAAACAAAATGAAAGAAACATAAGTGATAGAATGATAGAACATAAGAGGAATAGAATGACTGAAATATACGAGTATTCGAATGATAAAACAAACGATTGACAGAATGATAGAAACATACGAGCAATAGAATTATAAAATATACGAGTGATACTATGCAATACATGAAGGTTAAGGGAAGAAAAATCGATTAATGCAAAGTGAAGAAGAAAAAGATAATAGGACAGTATTGAATTTAGACAGTAAGCAACTGGAATAACAAACATACGATACGTTCATACGTAATATATACAACAACTGATAATAATTTTACCAGCGTTATGTCCCATCTAAAAAATCTTAAGATCTAACCTGTATTTTAGCCTAGTTGACGACCGGAGAAATATTCCACCTCTGGCCATGGAACTCGAGAGATATATTTTTGACATTTTCCAAATAATATTTCCCGCCATTATCTCCCTCCCAGTAAGTACGGTGCACTGCACGCAACACAGAAATGTCCCACGCAACACCCTCTCAGGCCGGAACAAGGCATGGTGGATGTTGTAAATAAATTACGTAATAAAGCTGTAAATACCAGTAGCGTTTCAAATGTTTCCAAAGGTACTTTGTTAGTTGCGGATTATCTATAAGATGGACACCAACGGCTGCAGAACTCTTACCCTGTACTGCATATATGGCCAATTACACACACACACACACACACACACACACTCATACACACAGAGAGGCTGAGGGAAAAAAGTCAACAGGTCATTATGGAATTAGAAATGATTAGTGTAACGTGAGCTGCTGGTCACGTAACACCAGGCCACAAGAATGTTGTGACTACGACCCTGGCACACTTTGTCATGTCCACTTAAGTCATGGAGCACGACGTTACGACCCATTGAGCACGACGGTATGACCACTTGGACATGACAGTAAGACCCTTTGAGCACGACGGTACGACCCCTTGAGCATGACGGTGCGACCATTGAGCACGACAGTACGACCCTTAAGCACGACCTTACGACCCATGAGGACGACGTTATTACCCTTGAGCACGACCGTACGACCATTGAGCACGACGGTTTAATCCTTGAGCAAGATGGCCTGGCCATTTGACCTAACCCTTAATGGTCAGGTCAACAGGCCATCAAACCCGCAAGTCGTACAGTCGTGCTGAAGTCGTCAAAGAAAATATGCCTCCCTGTGAGTTGTTAATCCTCATACTTTTACATTAAAGTTACATTTTTCTTTACCACTTCTTAAATAAAGAAAATTTGAATATGCCATATTCAGTAATCTGCTTTAAAACGTCATTTTCTTTTCAACAATTAATAGTATATATCAAAAGCATAATATTATTCAAAACTCTCGTGATGTATCGGTTAGCGTTCCTCACCGTGACGCATTCACGGGCCCCCCAGGATCGAGCGCATAGGTTCGAATCCTGGTTGCGGCGTCGGTCCACAGTCAACCAAGCTGTTCATCCACCCTCTAGGGGTTGGTTTATTTATTAGGTATCTGGCTCACGCTTGGGTATATATATAGCGCTAATGAAATGGCCCTCATTAAGGCCTCAGTTGCCCGTGCCGTCTTAACTAACATAGAAAAAAAAATAGCAATTGATTATAAAAGCGAGATGTTAGCACCAATCGTCACACTAACAAACAGTTGACCGGGTTAATTGCTTACAGTGATCACAGTGAAATAAAGACGAGCAGTTCCGTCACTGCTTTGACTGGCAACGGGTCATACACACATAAACACGACCTGGCAACTCCTCTGGACGACCCGGGCCCAAGCGTTTATTTGTTTCTTTACCTTCTGTATGTGCGTGACCTGCTTCCCCGGTGTCTACACTAGGTGTAAGTACGACCTGGTGTGTGTGTGTGTGTGTGTGTGTACACGTGTGCACCAGGGGTGGGCTGCTGGAGAGAGGATGGCGTGTGTGGTGGGTAGAGGTGTGCTGCCCACCGCCCACCCACTAGACACAACACCAGTACACGCGTTGGCTATTTTTACAAGGGCTTCTGCCCTGCCTGGCCTGGCCGGGGTCCCGGCTCCCGCAGCCGAAGAACCTGTCGTGACGGAGGGCTGGTGGCTGCTGCAGTGGCGGGCGTGCTGGACTGACCCACCGATAACGTGGCTTCAAGTCAGGAGTCACGAATTCTCTTTTCAGTCAGGTTAGACGAGAGTAGATATTCTATACTGTATTGAACCACTGTATATCTATACACAGGTTATAGTACATATATTAATGATTTTTAATGTACTCCGATGTGAACGTATATCATATTCCTCTGGTATTGGTATGAACGTTGCGAGATATGTCCTGGTATATCATGAATACTGTATGTTTGCGGACATTTCTTCAGAGCAAAAATCTTACTGAAAATCTTTAAACTACTCTCATACAGTCAGCCAAGCGTGAGGGATTTTCTAACCAGTGAAGCAACAGACCACAACCTAGCTATGAAGAATGGAATCTATACCACTACAGACAATGACTTTGCCAGACGTATAACTTAAAAAGACATAAATCCAAGTTTACACTTACTGGGAGGAGCACAGAATTACTGGGAACCACCAACTGTTCCTATCAGGAAGGTGCTGTAGACGGGGTTGTGGTCGCCTACCACCAGATGAGCCACTGTGTGGTATGACCCGTACGACATGTAGTACAGGACTGCTTACTGACTCAGCACAATAGGGTACACGTCATCTCGCCAATATAGATGACTTATTTTCCGACCAATTCACACCGGATGTGTAAAATAATTCACGATGTTTTTCCTCTATTTATAAGTAATGTAAGAAATTACCAAAGTTTGCTTAAATTTAAGGATTCGAGATTTAATGGCGTTGATGTAATAAACGGACTGCAGTTATGTGGCCAATCTGCACATATTGATGTATACAACAGGGCACATATTTGCTGTTTATAAAAAGATCTGTATTGGTATTTTGAGCTGTGGTTAATAAAGTAACTATATCTTATCTATTCATTATCTTCCCAGGACTTTCTCGAAAGTTAGTGGTGTTGCTTTAGCATCACATCTAGAAGTTCCAGCTGCTCCAAGTAGAAGGGAAATGATGGACCCCTTTGGAAGGGGTAAAAGTCTTCAGTGAGACTGTCCTCTCGTAACTTTTCACCTGCGGTGTAATAACAGTCCGGTAACACCTACATATGTATCTACATATACTAGCAGAGTACCCGGCGCTGAGGGGGAAAAAAATGGTGTTTGGTGGTCTCAAGACTTTCTTCAAGGCGAAGGTCCGTAGTTTCATATTTGGCCCGTGTTCTGAAGGAGATGCGCGCCAGACTTGGGGCATCTATGTGCTACGACTCGGAAGTGAGAAAGTGACAATATAATACAAAAACAAATGCCCAAATAGATCTTCCCAAGGTCTTCCTTAAATATTCTTCAGGTTCTCCCAAAATATTCCCTAATCCCTTACCAGGTCTTACCCAAGTCTTCCCTTGGTCTTCGCCAGGTCTTCTACATATCCTTCCCATTATCTTCCGCATTTCGTCCTCAAGTCTTCAGGTCCTCATCAGGTTCTATCGAGGTCTCCCCGTCTTCCGCAGATCCTTCCCAGATATTCCTCAAGTCGTCTGCAGCTCCTTTCCCAAATCTTCCACAGTTCCTCATGAAGTCTTGCCAAGGTCCTCCCTAGGTCTTCCCTAGATCCTCCCTAAGTCTTCGTAATTCGTCCTCAGGTCTTCCACACGTACGGTATAAACGTTATTTGAGTGCTTAATCAAGTCTATGGTAACAGCTACCCGTATTTTACCCAAAGATCATAAGGAATTTTAAAGGGCATTTTTTGTTGGACAAATACGGCCCTCAAGGCCAACTTGCGCGAGTCCAAAATGTAGACCAGATTCTGAAGTACCTACAGCCAAAATCTGGGGTTTCTAGTCTCTACAGGTCCTCCAAGAACAAGGTACGAACAAACATCAAACTATTTATAGACAGCTGGTTTACCCGACGTTCTATGCGACAAAAATGGTCTGTATATATGAGGACCATGAATCTCTAATACCTCTGAACCTTGAAAGGTAGCCTTTGTTGGCCTTTTAAAGCCAGGTTCTGGTACCCTAGGATCCTGCCTTTGATCATGACGTACTTTCATAATCTAAGGTTGCTAGGACGCCTCTGAGTACAGTGAACTAAGTGCAGTCTAGAAGGCTGGGGTGGCCTTTCAATTGCCTCAAAAAAACTTTCACGGCCAAGATATATACCCCAAAACCTGGCCCGCCCAGATTATATTATATATAAGTCCTCGGACATGTTACATATATATTCCATCACGTTCTTCGCCATAATCATCGCGAAGATCCGCAAACAATCCTCAATCATCAGGTGAAATATACAGGGTGGCCGAGAATGACCTTCGGAGTTTGTTTCTCATGTCAAAATTAAGCGCGAACTGTTTCAAAGTTTTAGTGTCACGTGCTGCCGTCAGATGACAACACCAGGGACAGATTACGCGTGTGCGATACTCGGAACACAATTTAGTCATGGCGTTGCCGTTGGAAAAACTACAACGCTATTAATATGACTCATACTGAATTGTACTAAAGGTCACTTGGTCACTAAAATTTGGAGAAATTCCTTCGTGCAAGTCGAAATGGACAACATTGCATGTTAACACTTAAGAAATATTACTGACTGAACTCCGGAGGTCTTACTCGTACACCTTGCATACCCGAGGGAAGTAAGAACACTGCCCACGTAACTCATGCGTGGGGTATAAGGAAACTAAGAAGGGCAGGGATTCGGGGGAGTGGGGTTAAAAACCCTCCATTTCTGTAATGTTAAAAAAAAATGTGTGTGTGTGTGTGTGTGTTTTACCTGACCGCCTGCTCCAAGTTACACCGCGAGTGAAAAGTCACTTTGACGAGGCTGTAGGAGTGCAGTTCCGTCGAAGAACTCACTTTCATGGAATCTACATTTCCCTGCGACTAAAAGAAGCGCAGCCTTGGGCTGCATGCGCCTTTAGAAAGGTAACATCAGGACCCTTTCATGAAAGTTGGTCCTGGGGTAATCAATAAATAAAGAAAATATATATTTTCATAAGTCTGTGGTACAATGATGTAACATGCTTAGTTCATGTGACATCCGCTAGTAGGCGCGCGTTTGTTTACGTAAGCCGTGAGTCACAGGTCGCTTTTAACTCGAAGCTGCAGCAGCTGCTGCTGCCCACCATTGTCCCGCCGCCACAGCATTATTTTCCGGGCCTCAGCCGTGTGCTGTGGGTCCGCCACACACCAGCACGGGAGTCTAGGGCTGGGTCTAAGAAGGGCACACACTGGTTTAAGGTGAATGGGCAAGGTGGGAGAAGACGCTGCTGATGTACAGGATGTGGAGTGGTGAGAGCATGTGCGTAAGAGAGAGAGAGAGAGAGAGAGAGAGGAATGAAAGCATGTAATATTGGAAAAGTGACAAAAATAAGAAAAAAAATGAGAAAAGCAGATGAGTAAGGAGCGGAGAGTGTTAGAGCGAGAATGAAGAGAGGACAGTGAAATGATAAAGGAATAAAACAAAGAATTCTCGATAAATGAAATATGAAAAAAAAGTCAAGAAGAAAGATACTTAACTAAAATAATAATATCAATAATAGTATTAATAATGATAATATTGATAATAATAATAATAATAATAATAATAATAATAATAATAATAATAATAACAATAATAATAATGGAGTGCATGTGTATATGCTGGGGCCAAGGTTGTGCCTTTCACGTTCCCAGGGAGGGAGAGATCCCAATTTAGCCCGGCGGCTGTGGTCTGGCCGGCCGGTACTGGGCTGGGGCGTTGATATCAGGCATCATCCCCCCCGCTTCCAGTCAGCAGTAACACGACCAATACTGGTCCAGGTATACAGCCCAAACCACCCAACCCTCGCCTCGCCTGGACCTTGAACCTGTCCTCTGGTAACCTCTTAGAGAGAGAGAGAGAGAGAGAGGGATTGTGTATAAATGTACGAGAAAGGCAACAAGGGAATAAAGATCAGACACAGAATGATCGTTTCGATGAGATTCTCTATGGGCTACTAGCCTGTATAATGGAAATGGGTAAATGGATAAAACAGCTTGATTTAGATTTTATTCAGGTGTTGCTAACTTTGCCTATATTGAATAACAGCATTATGTAAAAAATACATATTTTAGGTTAGAATTGGTTTACCCTGGACACTGAAACGAAGATAATTGATATATGAAAGTAAATGTTATACAACGATGACGTAAATTCAATCTTAATTAACGAATGTCATTTAAATGGATTGCAATTGTGTAACCCTTAGACTGCAACGTGCCAACAGAGTGACAAAGACTGCCAGCAACATCTTAAATTCCCAGCAGATATGATTCCATCTCTTATCGCCCAGATGTCACTAGCAACCTAACTACACAGATGGAAAGCATATAATTCATCACAGTCAGTCAGTCAACCATATATTGTCAGAGTGTATGTTACATTTAAATGGCAATATAGTAATCAGTTTTAGGATAATAAAAATAGTGTTGACATTTTGAAGAATATATGGTTATTTCTATGGGCTACTAAGCTGTTCAACGTGATATAAGGAAACCATAAAGTTAACAATGTATTTAGGTGTACGTAGAAAGAAATTAAAGAAAAAAAATCTCAATTATCGCATACTTAAATACGAAGCATCTATACCCCAGCCTGGGCCTTCCACAATCAACTCAGTACCCTCCCAGATAACAGAAAATATATATTCAATTTTTTATTTTTTTTTCAGTAACAGGTTACATTGATATACTGTAAGGGTAATTTCTTTTTTTTACTGGATGAGATACATGCCGCAGTCCACTGGGTAACAAAGCAAGAAAGGTAAAGGCCAAGTGTTCCTCCCTGGTAGGAGAAGGACGGGGTCAGCTGGCGGTGGCGGGGTTCAACTGGTTGATAATTACCATTCTCTCGAATCGAATATTTACACCTTGGCCCATGGCCAACCCAGCTGTTCATATCCTCCCCTCGAGGACAGTCGATAAATGGGCACCTGGCCTAGGCTTGGGTACATTATTCCAAAACCTTATATCCAGGAGCTCCTACAGCTCCAAGGCTGCGCTACTTCCAGTAGCAGGGAAATGATGAACTCCTGAGGAGTAGAAAGTCTTTCGTTAAGAGACGATGATACATAATCGCCGAAGATAACTTGTCACACTTGGTGTAACCACAAACAGGCGATGGTAATATATATATATATATATATATATATATATATATATATATATATATATATATATATATATATATATATA
>JAYMFT010208251.1:0-11551 GCA_038088735.1 Panulirus argus | reverse complement strand
TATATATATATATATATATATATATATATATATAACGTGTGGTCGCCCGTGTAGCGCACCTCTCCACGCGCTCCTGAAGGTAACTTTGGCGGATTCATATTGAAACGTTGAGACAACCCTTGTGGGTGTCTAACACAACCTCCCCAACAATGTAAAATGAGATATTAGACAACTTGGAAAATCTCGTACGTAATAATTATGAGAAAACATTGTTTACGCCGTTAAATGTAAGGCACGTAGAAATGTGCATCTTAGCCAGGCAGGTACATATTGGAACAGACATGCAGTACGCAAAGGTGACCACAGGAATGCTATTGCCAAACACTGGCAAGAAAACGATCAGCCTTTGGACCTTAACAGCCCATTCACGTTGTACCCTCTCACCTGATTATGCTACCTGTAATGTTATTGAATCTGTCTTAGTTGCTAATCTTTATAACTTTAACCTAATCCCCTGGTAACTTTAAAGCACACATCCTGTTATCAACCAAATCGTTATGAAAGAATGATCAAGACACGATAGCATAAGAAGGGTAGTTGAACACGCATATCGCTACCCAGGCCAACCAACTCCGCATAACACCTCCTTAACCAAAAGGCAACCCAACCCCTATCCCACTTTCCCTTTAACGGCCAGGACAGCTTTTACTCTGGCATGGCGGTGAAAGGATGTCCAAGCCTTTGTGCTTGTGTTGGGGTAGGAAACTTTGTGAATTGTTTACGCATGGTGAAGCGGGTTTCCTCCGTTAAAAATGTTGTGTATTGCAGAGCTTCAATACGTTTTCTGAACTCCTACTGAAGAGCGATTGCCGCTTCATCATCATATACATATATATATATATATATATATATATATATATATATATATATCAAGAAGTATTAAAACTGCAGGCATGGACAAAAGGCCTCATCTAAGTTATACCTGAAGGGGAAGGGAGAAAACTGAAAAGGGCAATCTAGAGATGTGTAGGGGAATTGGAAATCCTGTTTTTTGAAAGTAGCAGATCGTTGCTGGTTAGAAAAGTTAATGACCCATAATTAAAAAAAAAGTGATACGCTGGACTGTAACGATAAAAAGAAAGAATGATTAGGATGCGCGTACGGATGTTGAGACTCGCCCGGTGGCTGAGTTTTAATGAGACAGAAATTATACGATCAGCAGTCCAGACACGGAGGATGTAAGATGGTTCAGGGTATCACTTCAACACTCCGATGTCAGGAGGGTAGTACTTCCCTGGGCTGCTGCTTGGTTCCGGCCATCACTTTATATATATATATATATATATATATATATATATATATATATATATATATATATATAATTTTTTGTGACAATAGATATTTTTCTATGAATAATTCTATATGATAAGAACTAAGTCTCAAAGAAGTCCTAAAAGCTAAACTCAGTATTAGTCGCCGAGTTCACCGGGAAATTCTCATTATTTTCTGAGGATGCATCAGGTATAGATGGCGCAAGAGAGCTTTGGACGGATCTTAACGTTGAAGACGTCTAATCCTTAGCTGAACCCCAGGTATCTGGATGTGTGCGCATAAGAGAGAAAGAGAGAGCAAGAGAGAGAGAGAGAGAGAGGAGGCTATTATATGAATGTTTCGGGGAGAGAGTTGTACACTAGTGTTGCTCCGTCTCTTAACCTTGTATACATGTACCATGTCTTAACCTTATGTAAACGCACGCAGATTCCAGCCCTAACTTACGCCAAGTGCCCAGTCATCGCTCAGCCCCAAAGGGAAGGCTGAATAGCTGAGTTGGCCGTGAACTAGCTTAACCTGCCCGGGTCTCGATCCTGGTACCTTTCGAATGCCAGGTTGCAACGCTGACCACTCCGCTGCAGCAAAGACTCTGAGGCTAATTACCTACTTGAGTTCACCTGTATTTACAATACAGGGAGGGAGTTCTACACGCACGAGTTCCCACCTCCTGAACTTTCTCTCCTACACAACCAACTTTTTAAACTTCTGAATGCTGTTAGCGTTCACAATTCCATCGTTCAGTTTAGTTCCTCCATCCACAACTCTTGCACAACAAAAGTAGTAACTTCTTTACAACTTTTCGAACAAGTTTCTTGCTTAATTTCATGTCATGGCCTCTGGTTGTTTTATCCTGGCATCTTTCGAAGAACAGTTCAGTGTGTGTGGGCGTGTGGGTGGATGGGTGGGTGGGTCATAAAGGAATACGTCATTCACGGCCCATTTAGCGACCTCACTCTCTGGAAACGAAAGTTTGGATGAAATACATAGCTTGCAGGCCAGACAAACAAACACCATAAACAACCTCATTCAGAGCTCTACGACCGTCTCCCTCTGGCTGGACTGCAAATGATTAAAAAAACAAGAGGAAGAAAATGGTTAAGTAAACAGAAAATCAATATAAAAATTATTTAATGAACAAGTAAATATGATAAGCTTTAAGTTAGATAATCAATAAAGGAATGATGCATAAAGAAACTAATCTGGAATTGTATATATATATATATATGTGTGTGTGTGTGTGTGTGTGTGTGTGTGTGTGTGTGATACCTATCTTGCCAAGCTAACAATCTAAAGTTTAAGCAAAATCAATCAACCTCATCAACAAACTGCAATTCTCCAGCGAACCAGTTAAAATTTCTATAGTTACTTAAAAAGATGATGGGAGATGAGTCCTGCTAATGGAAATCTTGGGGATTACTTCTTTTTTTATACGAGTCCAAACGGCACATTTCAATATTTTTACCTTATCTGTCGACTGGCCTAAAACAGTCAGGATTCTCGCGAAAAACTTGGTGATGAGGAGTTCTGTTGTCTACTCTACTCCCCACACCAGACCTGAGGATCGTCTCCGGCCTGACATTCCCTCCACTGTAGAGAGATATGGCTGATCTCGCTCAGACATTTCGCGGTGCAGTTAGACCTCTCAAACCTAGGAATGTTTAGGCGCTCTCGCAAATTCCCTAATCTTCACGATGACATTAATATATCAAAGTACCAAGAGACAAAAGGAGTTGAAACCGCAAATAATGCGGGTCTGCTTTTCACCGCAACATAGCTACATATTTAATTTCCTACGTGGAAGACTTTAGCAACCCCAGCTTTAACTGGGATCTCCTGTCCGGGGAACTTGCAGGTTAAGAGGCTAATCGACTGAAATGTATTTCGAAATCAATTGATCCAAGACTCAACGAGAGGAAATAACATTCTGAGACTGACAGCCACAAACAGAGGTCTGATAAGTTCCTATAAGGTCAGTTGAAAAGTCACGTAATAGTGATCATAATTTTACCCTGATTCACCATAAACTTCAGTTTCGATATCAAAGATGATTACATGATGATACCAGCTCTCGAGAGCTGAGCAGGAAGCAGTCCCACTTATGAATCCTCCAATGCGTACTTCAAAACTTGACCCCCTTGCCCTACGCCGCAATGCTAGTTCATTTTCTCTCTTCTATAGTTATTATTTTGGTTGTGCTCCTGAGAGCTGGCTGCTTGTATGCCCCCATCACAAGCCAGACCACGAATTCTCGACAAGCTGCTGCGTCACATGATTATTGTATGGGTGTTGGCAACTTAAGGGTGTGCCGTTTTGATAACTGCTTCTTTCCCTACACGTCGAAGCTCTGGAACTCATGTATTTCCCAATACCTATGACCCGGCACACTCTAAAAGACAGGTGTTTCCACTTCCTCCAAAATTCATAAATACTTCTTTTCTTCCCTTCATTAACCTCTCGATATTTCAATTAATGCCCGGCCTTGATGTGGACTTTTGTCCGTAACTGGAGCCTTCAACGGAACGAAGACAAAAAAAAAAAAAAGAGAGAAGAAACAGACTTCAAACGTAAACGAGGAAAAGGGGTTAATCTATAATAATGACCAATGACCTAAAACCAGGTAAACAGTGATTAGAGGTAAAACAGAAAAAGCGAAAAAAATTGGGGTTCATAAAGTAGGGCATTCAAAGGCAAGTGTAAGGAAATAATCCTAACTCAATGCAGTTCGCTAGTGCGTTCCCACCTTAAAAACAATGGTTCCTTTTGGTTGACCATCACGAAAAAAAAAAAAAAGACAAAAGAGATAGAGTACACCGGAGAGAACGAAGATAATTCCTGAACTGGGAAAGAAATCATAAGAGATCCGTTTAAGACGACCTGAAGTCGCTTAACATGGGGAAGAGAAGGTAATGAGGTGATTCAACACATAATAATCGAGGACTTGGAAGCTACTGACTTAAACGAATCAGGTTAATTCGATCTGCATTTCACCCGCGGTCTTGGGAGACAAATCAATGAGTAAGGATTTTAATTCGATTAAGACAAAATAGCTTAACCTTAATTCTGTGTCTCCGTAGTTAGGAAAGGAGACTACATGAGCAGGAGCCTCCCTATGAATGATCAATTCGCTTCCCTACCATCTGCACACTAGCTCCTATATTTCTGATATCTTCTACTATCATACACAATCTTGAGAGACCCCAGTGGTCTGTTGCTGTTTGTATCCATGTGAAGTCTTCATAACGAAAAATGACGACTCTTCCTGTGCTTGCTGCGTGACCTCTCTGCCTTTGACCATTCCCTACCATGCTCCTCCCTTAAGCTCAGTGCTGCGGCAGCTAATACCATATTCAAAAGGTCTCAAAATCTGCCCGGAAAATGAGTCTCTAAAGTTCGTATGCAGTGCTCACGCGTCCTCACCAAAAAGGGGAGATTTCGGTCCGCCGGGTATATAGTGCCCCATATCCACATCATTGTACTCGAGGGTTCTGGCATACAATAAGAGGCAGGCTTCATCTCAGCCTTCTCAGAAATGAACAATAAGCACAATTAGCCGCTGGCCCTGAAGGTCGATTGTCGGGGACGCTGGTATAGTTAGCAAGGCAGAGACCCACTTCCGAACAATGCTGCTTTGTGGGTCTCTCTACTTGTGCTTGTGCGTGTGTGTCTGTCTGTCTGTCTGTCTGTCTGTCTGTCTGTGTGTAAATAACTATTAGTACAGTACGGGGAAATAGTTCTACTTCCAAAGGGGCCCCATCTCCTATGTCTGTATGCAAACTGAGTAAAAAAGAGAGCTCTTGCGTGCTGAACTCTTCATTTATGTGTAGTTGTGGTCCCTACCACTCGAGTCCATATACTTTATTTGAATCTTTGATGAAGAGCCTCTCCATAAACTGGAGTCCAGTGAGGTAGTTGTCTGACGTGTACCTTCGTTTCAGTACACAAGCAATCATCTTCCCTTGCCATACTGTAAAATGCATTAGTCTTCCTTCCTACACTGTAACATTCAGTCTTCATTGTCATTGCGTTAATGATTTCATTCAACAGCCCATGTAACTAAGGTTTACATTCACGTATTCTGAGACAGCGACGAATGACTTCCCTTAACCCATGAGGCTACAGTACTCGTGTGATTTTAAGAGACATTGTTGTGAACAATTCCCTTACAAAATGGATTGGATTCAGAGGTGTGTTAAGTTGTCAAGAACCCAAATATCTGCGTCTAGAATTTAATTCGTGTAAGTCAAAAGTTACAAAACAAAATCAAATACCATAAAGCCATGTATTCGAACCCCAGATTTCTCCAAGAATTTATTCGTGAAATCGGAAAGTGTGGAGCGGATCGACATTGAACTAAACCACAAATGAACAGTTAAACTTTTAAGTCTGTATCCAACAAAGATTCGCAGTCATTGCTAAGGTCGTCTATCTTCGCTAAATCTAGCAGGAAGCAACTCGAAGTAATCGGTGCAAAATAATCATTCTGGGAAGCAGAAAAGTCTGGATTAATGTGTAACTTCTTAACGCGCTGGGCAGGTAAGGAAATTAGCTTTCAGAAACAATTACTGAAGTCATAAACACAAGTTTATAAATCATTCCATATTTTCTCACCGAAAAACAAACTACAACCGCTAAATAACATAAACATGATGAGGAATGGAACGCTGGCTAGAATATTATAACTAGCAATCGGTCCGCTCTAGGAAGGTGGCATTTTTACCTGTGTATTAGTCTCGACTTGAGCCTTCAGCCAACAAATATAATGACGGTTCCCTCACACATGAAGACGTACGCTAGTGTGTCTGGGTGACTTGGTTTCAACCTGTGTTGTTGCTTCGGGTCTAGGAAAGCCATGGGGCGACTACTTAGACAGCTGGGTAGCTTTCCACTTGAGTACAGTACTCTGATGACGTTTTCTTACCGCTGTCACAAGAGCCTAGCAGCCAGCGACCAGGGAGGTAGTACCGCCCACCTGGGCAGGGAGGGTTTGTGAAGACGGCTGTGCAATCAGCCAGCACTACAGTGGCTGTCAAGTTTCACCCCTGTTGTGCAAGATGATGTTCTGCATTTTACTTCACCTACGAGTGGGTAACATGCAACCCACACGACTCGTTCTTCGTGACTAGATTTTCTTGCGGTGAGCTCTACGCACTAGCCCTGCCTTCTGGCAAAATCGCGTCGGAGGTACTAGTAAGCACTGTGCGGTAATACGAAAGGCTTAAGACAGAAAAAAATTCACGCTTTTTGTATATTTTGTCACAGCATATTTGTATATTTATAAATGAAAACGTATAAGGAGCTAAAAAAAGCGAACTTTATCTTAACGACAACGATACAACACTTCAGTTTCCCATTGCAGGTTGAGTACAGTTAGAAAACGAGTAGCCGTTTCTGTCTCAGAAAACGAACTTACCTCTAACAGTGACTTACATATTTAGTACCACATATTACAACATTTTCATCCATATATCTACGCATGTAGCAAAATACAAAGTTTCTGCCAATGTTTACATAGACTTAATAAAGTAATATTATAAGTGACGTACTGTACTTCTACTGAATATTCTGCAAGATACTAACAACTGAACTAGTCTATACAAGATGAGTGGGTCACTAATTAAATAGTCTTGATAGGACGACGTCATCCTTTTCATAAAGGGATCAGCTGTGACAGATGAATTTCAAACAGCGTGTGTAATGTAGTTCATTCATCAATAAAAACACTGTTTTTTATGAGAAAGAAGGACAAGGTGGTACATGCAACAACTGTTGGGGATTTTAACACTACACAAGATGAAGGTTCAGTAACATGTAGAATAACAGTAGGCAGGTAATGGCATGACCTATTGCAAGCTAAACCCTGTTTCTTTCATCCAGCTGGCCTGTCAGCTTCACTCATCGTTAAAACAAATACATTCATGCTCATCCAAACTACGAACAAAACAGGCCTAATATTCCTTGACTCATACACAAGCCAAGAGCAGGTGCATGGGGGCTAACACATTACAGCAGCCCTTATAGTGTCTCCGTACTCCAGTGGTATAAAAATATTTACTTCATTAAAGTATGTAACATTCAATCTCTTCTTGTCGAGGAAGTCAAGATAATGT
Source organism: Panulirus argus (assembly GCA_038088735.1). Lineage (NCBI taxonomy): Eukaryota > Metazoa > Arthropoda > Malacostraca > Decapoda > Palinuridae > Panulirus > Panulirus argus. The sequence goes on along the minus strand of JAYMFT010208251.1, from coordinate 4,172 downwards.
CATGGTGGTTTATTAACTCGATGCCACATTGCAATACCTTTTCGTATAACGTTATTCCAGTCTCGCTGTACAACACAAAATCACCAGAGCCATACATCGTGTACGCCGAGAGCATACTCAGAATGGGACGTTATTGAACGCAGTGGCAGATGCCCCAAAACACACAAATTCCCTCCTTGGTGGCGGCCTGGCTGGTCCGCCTCGCCACTGGAGTACAGGGGTGACACTGGGAAAGTTCAAGTAACATAGTGACAAGAAGCCAGCGTTCCTGTCTAGAAGGGCGTGACGAACGAATATCAAACTAATGGAGAGGACCAGCAACTCGTGAGCGAAGTGAACATAGTGATTTGGGGTCAAGAAATGTTGATTAAAGACTTAAATACAGTCTAAAAGGCACTTACAAGTCATTTTCCTTTGATTAAACCTTACTGTAGTTTTTATTAGAATCAGATCAACGGAATAAAACCAGTTTGTGTTTTGTGAGACATCTATTTGTGAGGAGGTCCGGTAATCGTATTTCTTTTCAACATTAATTTTTAACTTGACTGCAATATCTACCACGCCACCCACGGTTAAAGGACCCAGCATCTGTTCAGGAAGATATTATCAAACATTTTAGTCATTCAATCAATCTAAATTGAAAGAACTAAACTAAAGAATATCATTATATATCGGGACATACGAAATCTTGAAGAAAATAAACTTCAGTATCTTCCTTCCATCGTAAAACAAACCAATTTACCGATCTCCCGTGGTAAATAATAATATACTAATCGCGTGGGGGAACTGACATATTTGTTTTTATTCACGTTTTTCCTCCACTTTTTCTGTAATAAATGCATTTCTTGGACGGGTCTTCTTTACAAAGACTGTTTTTCTTCCTGCCTGCTGATTTCCAGCCCGACACATTATACGTAACAGTCGAACACACGTGAAGCGCGTCAGTAGAGCACCGAGCGAGGGTTATAAGGTGCAACTTGAAACTCTTGACACCAGCGGACGGCATATTGTTCATGCTATCTCGTGCCCTAGTGACCCGAAGCTGTTGACGCTGTAAGACAATAAATCTAACTTAAATATTCATCCTGCCGAAGACCACACATACACGCTGACACCTTCCTTGGAAAGTATCAGCTTGTTTGGATACTCAACTCGCACCCAAGGTCGAGTGGAAGCTGGGGAAGATGTGAGTGTAGTAGCGAGGACGTCCTCCTGCTCACAGGTTTCATGACTGAGACAATGTGGCAATCGCTGTGCAAAGAGTCTGCCTTGGGCTGCTGTTCTCAAGGGAAGAGACGGCGGCGTTGAGGGCGATACTCGGTTTATGGTATTCCTTCCAGACTCGTAAATATATAATCAAGAGTGCAAATATGAGTGTGTATTTATAAGCAGTATGTCAATCTTGTGTCGGCTCTTTTTATGTGAAGTTAGGTAAAGACTCAGGTAAAGAGAGAGTCATGGTGACACCAGGACCAACCTTGTTTCTATCGTCAACTGTCAACCTTGTTCCTCCTCCTCTGTATATATGTCTAGTTTGATTCGCGGTGTGGTGGGTTAGGGCGTTGCGAGCCACTCAGTGGTCGCGCGTTCGGTCCCCGGCTGCTCACCGGGGATTATTTCACTACACTGCTGGGCGGTTACCGACCCCCCTGAGCAAGGGGTTGGGATGTGAATTGTGCCAATGGACGTTGCCGGCCTTAATGACCCATTGAGCAGTCGATAGGCCTAAAACCCCAACACATTTACATTTACGCATCGAACAAGTTGCAGCCTTGCTTTAGTATGCTTTGTGTTGCTGGTAAATTGATCGACATCTTTGTGTCATATTTTAAGTTTGTATTTGCCAGTGAAAGGTTAAGCCCCATTAAGACCTTCGTTGGAGGCTATCATCATTAGAGATGATGGCTGAATTATCGTCGTTTAGTAAATCATAAACACCTGAAAATGCAGTGAAAAGCAATATAAACTACATTTGTACATACTCGAACTTCTGACTGTGTTGAATGGCGACCCAAATGGATGTAGTGGCATCGTCTTCGTGATAACAGTTTGTGATTGTTCCAACAAACAGTTCTGCTATCCTCAGGTGGCGACAATTCTCTTCCCCAAGGTAAGGCTAAAGATATAAAATTTAAAGGTTATTCTCGTTAACATTTTGCTTTTTCAGTGTGCGAAAAATGCACGAAATCATTTGACGTACCGGGAACAATTTTTTTTTCTTGTAAAAAAAAAAAACACCCTGGGAAAACCTTGATTAGTAAATTTTCGTTAGGACACCGCGTGGCGATAATTGTACGGAGATATGAGCATAGGTAAATGTATTGATCATACAATATGACTCGTAATACCCCCTCAACACTGCAGCCACGTAAGTCTCCTAGCTTAACGCACGGGCGGAAACAGAAAACCAGTGATTTTGATTACGGTACTCAATGCGGTGGTAAATGATTTGTGGTAAAGAAAAAAGCTTATTTAGAATTATGCTCACAACATTACGACGGAATAATCATCCTACCTACGTAGGTCATATTCCCACCCAAAAGGTCATTGGACGCATCTGTCTGAAGCAGAGCTACTTGGCAACCACCGATGGTGGCTCCACCTACTACCCTGACACCTCGCGACATTTAAGAGAGAAACATGTGTTTCATACCCACTTGCCTTTCCCACTGTAGCATTGTATTGACGAGAACAAGCGAACAGTAGCCTCCCACGCATATATTCAGTATTTAGCTGTCATGCATAATGTATTTACCACGAGTGTCGGGAAATTATACAGGAGCGATTGCATGAAATAATAATATTACATAAGGTAGATATGGGAATGTATGTGTATGAAATCTAAGTAGCCCTTTCATTGCGCCAATGTATTAGTGTATTTAACGATTATTATTCAAGAAAATCATTTCAGTTATTGAGTTTCCTTACGAACGTCTATTCTAACGTGCGAATAGAATTCTTGAACGCACTGGATAATTTTAATACAGGTTGGGTTACTGGAGAAGTCTGACTCGCGTCTATGTTTGCGACTAAATCCCGTCCGATATTACGCGCTCAGGCATTCTCTCCGTACTAAAGATGATGTTCGATACGAGATTTCGCATTTCCATGATAAACTGGAGCTCAAGCCTCGCCGTTCCTCATTGCATGCAAAGATCCGAACCTCGCGCTCGATCGTGCCTGACAGGCAGGCAATGTTCTCCCGGTATTGTGTGGGCGATATGTCGGGTTAGGGTATAATCATATTGGACGGGTGCAAAATGGCAGCGCGGGAGGTCATATATGTGTGTGTGAAAAGACGGCGTAAAATACATTCCATAGAAATAATTGATAATTTATTCATACTTTGAGGCTTACTGACAGCTGAGAAAGTATGGAGCGACATATGCCGACTAGGCGCCAATGACCGCGAGATGCATATCATTATGTATAATGAAGAACAGCAAAATTTGATTTCAGTTTATCGGCAACGTACAAAATGCGGTATTGAACTTCATCTGCACTATCATGGAAGGAATAACGGAAAGTGTATCGGACGAGTTTTAGGCAAAACTAATGATAATGTCGGAACGATGATTCAGAGTTGAACGCTTTGCTGAAAATCTCGCCATTTTTTGTTTTCATTATTCTACCTCTTTATTACTTTAGGAGAGTTTTATGGTTTGCATTTTTCATTTTGGCAATATCACAGCGTATGAACTAGTTTTATTAAGATTTATGAGGAGGAAGTCAGCAACTTCCTTGGTGTGCATGCCCGGCTCCAAGCGACGCAAGTGCTCGCTTCAAGAACGTGAATCGTACGCGTGAAGATGTTGCTCGTTAAACATTTTCGTTTCATCGGCGTTTATTACTAATCGCGACTAGACTTAGGAATTTCATCGGCACATTAGCGAAGGAAAATAAAATCAGTTCCTGAGTTTCGAATCCTGGCTGTTGGAGGGTATTATGTGTTCTATGAAAGTGCGCATTCATAAGCACTATATATATATATATATATATATATATATATATTGAGCAATGAATAGCAGTGTCACTATTGTCAATTCCACAAAAACCCACTATTCGGAGAGTAAAAAGCAGAATAACAGGAGTTCAGTATAATTTCGGTCTACATCCTGAGACCCTCTTCAGCAGAATGAGAGAGAGTACAAAGCTATGCAAGGGTTAGGTCA
>JAYMFT010208240.1:0-11552 GCA_038088735.1 Panulirus argus | reverse complement strand
ATATATATATATATATATATATATATATATATATATATATATATATATATATATATATATATATATATAATCATAGACATTTGGTTCCTCGGCCAAGCCTTTTATCTTCGAGTTATTAAGTTCACATTTTCGGATTTCCCGCTCGTATTTGTTCTTCTCCCCTCCCCAGTCCTCAGGGAGTCCAGAGTATTGGCTTACACGGCAGCGCTGTGCTGTTTTATCTGTTATCTGCGGGGGTCACATTTTACTGTGGTGGAACCAACAAAATTCTTTTTATGCGGTGTGAAGTACTTCTATCATAAATGTTGTCTACGTTTATAATTTTTCGTTTTCCTGTAAGATTTGTCTTTTGGAACACACTATCATCATGATTTTTTTTTTCCCGCATCATCAAATCAGTTTACCGTCGCTCCTCCTACTTCACAGCCACTCTCACGTCATATGTTCTTTCTCTTCGCTGTTTCCTCGTTTCTCTGACCCGTTTCCCCTTCTCACACTCCTCCTCCCCCCCGCATAGTTCGTTCCATCCTCAGCAAATGGGGAGAGTCATGTGAGGAGACACCGTGGGAGTCGGTACTTGCCAGCTGAATCAGTATGTCCAGGGAAAAATTTTAGTTTCTGAGCTTTCTTTATATGAATGTTTGTATCTACTTTAGACATAGAAACAAACAGTTAAAATGATAATGTTGATACCAATATTATAAGAATACTGATAATGGTAATAATAATAATGATAATATTAACAATAATGAAAATAATGATAATAGTAATAATGATATTTATAATAATAATGACAATACTAATAATCATAATAATGATAATAATAATAATTATCATTATCCTCATTATGATAATATAATAACCCAACAATTTAACGAGGTGCAGCACACAGCACTGATGACCCACAAAATACTGACAGTTGTTCCGTTAGACAGCCAGCAGGTCCAGGCTGGAGAGGGAGGAGGAGGTGATCAAGCCAGGCAAGCTAGACAGATGGTCTTGAGAGAAGGCGGCCAAATGGGCAAGCTGGAGACAAATGGATGAGGGACGCTGTGATTGAGGAGGGTAGAACGGGGCTCGAACATGTAGGCGACCGAGCAGTTACAGGCTGGAAACAGGTCGGCTTTGAGGTCCCCGATCGATCGAGTTTCGAGAGGATTAGTACAGATTGATCGATGACGACCGGCATAATTCTTTTGTAGCAAAAAGAAAAACTATATATATATATATATATATATATATATATATATATATATATATATATATAACAAAATGCCTTCAGAATAATCACAGCATCAATCCAGGCGTTTCTAAATTAGATCCGTCCATAATCATAAGATCAGTCAACTTGCACATTCCATGAGCTAAAGCTAATCCATAACCTGGTCCTTGCCCTGTATGGTCACCTATCTTACTTGACCATGACTCTCGCCTGGGGAGAACGTCTCCTTAGAGATACCGTCAGAAGAGCCTAACTCTGATACCAATTAGTCCGTTTCCCGGTGGGTTATCCCCCAAAGGCCCACACCACAACGGTGGGGGCCCAGCGTCGCGCACCTCTAAGAGTAGAAGAGAGGGTTCATCCCCTCTCTCCTCCCCTCCCTCACCCAGTGAAGGATTAAACGTAATCCAGTGAATACGCGAATAGTTATCTCGTTGTGGGAATATTACTCAATATGAAACTCGACAAGAACTCCGGAAGAAAAATAAATATACACGATTACTGTTGCATTTCTGGAAAATTTGGGTTAACGACACTGAAGAACAAATTTTTTCGTGGGAAGCAGATGGTGGAAAGGGTGAAAGGAAAGGTTTATATCAAGAGATGAGTTTTTGTAATAAAAACACAGATTAGAGAACTGTCATTCGCAGAAAAAGAAATGCATTTAAAACGTGCTTTAGATTAAGTATTCATGGCACACCCAACTACATGGAATATGATGCCCTAAATACAAACCTTTACTGACAAAACCAAAATTTGACTCCTCTGGTCCGGCGACCCAAAACATTCTGTTCTCCGTTAGTGGGCGAGTTATCGGTTTGGTAAAGCGCTTCATCTGCCTCGCCTTGACTATGAGCATATGCAGGGCCAATATCCCGAACAATGATCAACGACTCCATCTCTAGCCAGAGACATGATACTTCTCCCTTAAGAATAAGTCTTTGGATATTATATTTCACACGCACACAGGAACTCAGCAATAAAGCTGCATCGCGGACCCCATATCTAGCCACTCTAACGAAACCATTGAGCTAACACTCTGCGATGAACACTGTTGCATGACATCACTCATGCCTTCAGACTCAGCAGATCTAAGTCCATCACTACATGTACACTGTGCCTGCTTACACACACAGACCTGCAGACACTAAAATTGACGATGAATTTACGACCCTCAACGAACACTTAACCCACGTACTGCACCTCTGATAAATTCCGCTTCCACGGAAATTAATCAGATGTTACGGTATCCACAAGCGCTGCTTACTATCTGATACAACCGAATGATAAAAGACCGTGAAACATAGTCTCACGCTCCACACACGGCCGTCATTATAAATTCACATCCCTGAACACAGAACTCTCATAAGGGTATACACCCTTCTTTTGTCATACACATTCAATATTGTACAATACAAAAATAACTACGGACAGTTACATTAGTTACTGAATGTCCAGGATTAGCTTGTGGAAGCACTCTTTGTCCCCGGCAGATACCAATACATATGTACATATTTAAAACCGTGGATAAGATTTACCGGACTCCGCACAAAAGAGTTCATCATTTCCCTTCTACCGATTGGAGCGCAGTTTAATGTTACAAGAGCCTCCTAAAAGGGATCCTGGAGTAGTAGGATTAATCATATCTGGATAGAATCGGTCTACAAAAATACTATTGTCCTCTGAAAACCTTGTGCATATACTACTGCAATTGGATAACTCAGATCTAAAGATTCATATACACATAAAAGAAACAGGCCTGGCAAGTGAGCGCACAACCGACTTATCCAGATCTGGGCACAATTAGATTTCAGTTCTTGGATAAAGAGAGAGATCAACTTTTACACCATCATCTGACTTAAAAGAGAAAAAATCCCGTGCGTGTTTGTAAAATTCTATCTCCAGCAGACAAACATATACATGATCATACGTACACCCTTCAAAGCACAGTCGAAAATGTAAAAAAGAAATATGAGTCTAAAGCTTGAATGTACACGGCTGAGTAGAAAAAAATGAAAATAGAGTCAGAACCATAAAGCTTTTAAGTTCACAAATTATTTCCGAAAACATCAGAGGTGTGTACAGTATTATTACAGTTAGGTCTTTCATTTATAGCAAAAACTGATACCTGCGTGTTTATATATTTCTAGTGCTTTGTAACATTACATTTGCTGTTTCTAAACATTCATGCATATTTTCGAAACATCAGCATGATATACATATATATATATATATATATATATATATATATATGTGTGTGTGTGTGTGTGTGTGTGTACGGAAACAAACGGCTACAGATGAGATTTACTTTAATGTTTCGACTTCACTAAAGTCTTCCTCAGAAAGCCTTTTGGTCTTTCTTAGAAATTGGTCCTAGGGTAATCATGAATGAATAGATATTTTGATATACATTATACATATTTTACCCCAGGAGAAAAGTTTCATTTTCAGCGAGGTATATTATCAACGGAACACATTCTCGCTGAGAACTTCTCACTGCAAATGAGTTCTACCTTTCCCTACTACTGAATGCTGGCGGTCATGAAACTAGAGCTATCGATATGGAAGGAATATAAGAAAAAACAAGATTACAGGTCAAACTTATCCGTATATAGTTTTCTATTGGTAATAAAGTGGCCATTACGCGAGGAATGAAGGAAACTGACTACCTGTGGCCTTATTGTGTATTTCTCACACGCAAAAAACGGACAACGGTGAGCGGGAAGTCGTACTGTTTGCCGGGCGGCAACCTGGCGAAAATTACAATAACGTCGAAACACATGGGGCTGATCCCTCCCACCGGCCTGCCGATCAGCTACACATATTCATCTTACACATATAGCATTTCATCATGCTCTGGTTGCAGCGGTAGGACAGGCCGTGGTCAGGTCCACGGCCACCGACGGAGGCCACAGCCCGAACAGGCCCAAGTTGGCGTGAGCCAGGTTCGGCGGTAGCGGAAGGTCGACTAGGACGGGGAAGGGTAGGAGCTCCCGACGACCGTTGCGCCGAGGGGAGACAAAGCAGACCACGGCATCGCTCCAGCGGAGGCTTGAGTCAGCACGATACTGAAGGGAGCGGAGACTGATAGGAACTGATGCCCGTCACTGACCGCTACCATCAATACTTTTGGCCGTCTCGGACGGCAACCGAGACATGAAATTCGGATGAGGTCACTGACCGCTGATTCTCAGGGCTGTACCCGGCGGTGGGAATATAACGTATTCTGGAGGTTGATTCGGGGCAGAACACTACATGACCCCTTGAACGGTACGTGGGTAACTGCGGGTAGTGGAGCACACATGCGGCCTCGCTACCGCCGTTACACCCTGGCTGGCCCCGGCCTCGGCAACGAGTGGCCTCCTGTCTTGGCACTACTTTAGCTTTGCTAACGTCTGTTGGTGGATTTAAATGTTATCATCTGCTAAAGGTCATTGAACCATAGGCCAAATTACTATACATGTCATATATAAAAAGTAAAACACTTGGCTTTACTGTAATGACTGTTTTCTTTCTTATATGTATGTCTGTCCCGCTAAATCACCGTTTCCAGGAGTCGGTGTTGGTCGATCATACTGGGATAAGCAAGTGTGGCTGGTGGGAGTGGCTTGGACCAATCACAGAACATTGTGCTCTTGGGGCCCCGCCCCCCGCGCCTGTCGCGCCGACGTAGCGCACCATTGGTTCCTGACGTCTGACGTCATCCCACGCGACCGCCCCGGGCGGGAACCAACTGTTATCTGGCGGCCCCACCACCCCGTAGCCATGGTAACCAGAGCCAGACACACAGCACCGTGCGGGGGAGTTAGCAGCACAGTGCAGGCGGACCTCCTGCTCCCGACGGGTCCCGCAGGAGCCTCCTCACACACACACAGTGCTACGCTGCATGACATCTGTCGCCGCCTCACAGTACAGTAAGAGTGGAGGAGGAAAAAAAAAAAAATCTGTTCAAGCAGGTGTTGTGCATATCTCGAAGGGGATGGTGGGTATGCTAAAAGTTTCTTTCAGCATTCCCTAGTCCAGCTGATGTAATGTGTGTATAATTAAACCCTGCTATTCCTGTCCTGCCTACTGAGGACAGTTCTTTCTAGGGCAATAAAACTAACTTGTTCGACGATGCAATTGCCGTGAAACCTACATTTGCGTGAAAAAAAAAATCGTAGTTTTATAGAAAAAAAAAGATAGGATTTGTTTAAAAGACGTAGGTTAAACCTCGTCTTATTTAGTTCATGGGAAATATGAACAACCCAAGCAACACCTACGAGGAAAGGTTGGTATATGCCATAAGACAAAGGAATGAGCACAATGGTTAACAGAGGAAGAAATCAGTCAACTAAACTAGTATCACGTGCACTCAAGGTTTTTTCTATATAGAGAAAAACATGGATCCCTCTGATGTTTTTTCTTATCTTTTATTCATATTTTCTCTAACCCTTTCGTCATAACAAGGATGAATGAGTAGAAATATCAATCCTGGTTTACAAAAGATAACATCTATATTGAGAAAGCCTGTCTCACTGTGATTATGAATAGCTACGGAAATGGCACCATCGATATTATGCAACTCCCCATTTCAATATCAAATGCATTTATACGAACTAAAACACAACTGCTAATTTTCTAGTGTAATTTCATCTTTCTCTGACTTTATTTAACTCATTAGTTCTGATATGATCCTTAGAAAACACAAAGCAAAACACTGTCTGAAGACCCTACCAATATAGAAGGCTGTCGTGATTCTCTATTCGTTCCAGACCAATCAGCTTCGAGTTTTCTCTCGACCAATCAGCGTCGAGCTTTCTTTCGACCAATCAGCTGCGAGCTTACTCTCGACCAATCAGCGTCGAGCTTTCTCTCGACCAATCAGCTGCGAGCTTCCTCTCGACCAATCAGCGTCGAGCTTTCTCTGGACCAATCAACGTCGAGCTTTCTCTCGACCAATCAGCTGCGACCTTTCTGTCGAGCAATCAGCGTCGAGCTTTTTCTCGACCAATCAGCTTCGAGCTTACTCTCGACCAATCAGCTTCGAGTTATCTCTCGACCAATCAGCGTCGAGCTTTCATTCGACCAATCAGCTGCGAGCTTATTCTCGACCAATCAGCTTCGAGCTTTCTCTCGACCAATCAGCGTCGAACTTCCTCTCGACCAATCAGCTGCGAGCTTACTCTCAACCATTCAGCGTCGAGCTTTCTCTCGACCAATCAGCTTCGAGCTTTCTCTCGACCAATCAGCGTCGAACTTCCTCTCGAACAATCAGCTGCGACCTTACTCTCGACCAATCAGCGTCGAGCTTTCTCTCGACCAATCAGCGTCGAGCTTACTCTTGACCAATCAGCCTCGAGCTTTCTCTCGACCAATCGGCGTCGAGCTTCTTGTCGACCAATCAGTTTCGAGATTCCTCTCGACCAATCAGCTTCGATTTTTTCTCGACCAAGCAGCGTCGAACTTTTTCTCGACCAATCAGCTGCGAGCTTATTCTCGACCAATCAGCGTCGGGCTTTCTCTTGACCAATCAGCTACGAGCTTTCTCTCGACAAATCAGCTTCGAGTTTTCTCTCGACCAATCAGCGTCGAGCTTTCTTTCGACCAATCAGCTGCGAGTTTACTCTCGACCAATCAGCGTAGAGCTTACTCTCGACCAATCAGCGTCGAGCTTCCTCTCGACCAATCAGCTTCGAGATTCCTCTCGACCAATCAGCTTCGAGTTTTCTCTCGACCAATCAGCTTCGAATTTTCTCTCGACCAATCAGCGTCCAGCTTTCTCTCGACTAATCAGCTGCAAGCTTACTCTCGACCGATCAGCTTCGAGCTTTCTCTCGACCAATCAGCCTCGAGCTTCCTCTCGACCAATCAGCTTCGAGATTCCTCTCGAGCAATCAGCTTCGAGTTTTCTCTCGACCAATCAGCGCCCAGCTTTCTCTCGACTAATCAGCTGCAAGCTTCGAGCTTTCTCTCGACCAATCAGCGTCCAGCTTCCTCTCGACCAATCAGCTTCGAGATTCCTCTCGACCAATCAGCTTCGAGATTCCTCTCGACCAATCAGCTTCGAGTTTTCTCTCGACCAATCAGCGTCCAGCTTTCTCTCGACAAATAAGCTGCAAGCTTACTCTCGACCAATCAGCGTCGAGTTTTCTCTCGACCAATCAGCTTCGAGCTTACCCTCGACCAATCAGCGTCGAGCCTTCTCTCGACCAATCAGTGACGAGCTTCCTCTCGACCAATCTGCTTCAAGCTTCCTCTCGACCAATCACCTTCGAGCTTCCTCGACCAATCGGCTTCGCGCTTTCTCTCGACCAATCAACGTTGAGCTTACTCTCAACCAATCAGCTTCAAGTTTTCTCTCGACCAATCAGTGTCGAGCCTTCTCTCGACCAATCAGCTTCGAGCTTACTCTCGACCAATCAGCTTCGAGCTTTCTTTCGACCAATCAGCGTCGACCTTCCTCTCAACCAATCATCTTCGAGATTCTCTCCACCAATCAGCGTCGAGCTTCCTCTCGACCAATCAGTTTCAACCTTCCTCTCGACCAATCAGCTTTGAGCTTACTGTCGACCAATCAGCTTCGAGCTTCCACTCGATCAATCAGCTGCGAGCTACCTCGACCAATCAGCGTCGAGATTTGTCTCGACCAATCAGCGTCGAGCTTCCTCTCGACCAATCAGCTTTAAGCTTCCTTTCGACCAATCAGCTTCGAGCTTCCTTTCGACCAATCAGCTGCGAGCTACCTCTCGACCAATCAGTGTCGACCTTTCTCTCGACCAATCAGGTTCGAGCTTACTCTCGACCAATCAGCTTCGAGCTTTCTCTCGACCAATCAGCGTCGAGCTTCCTCTCGAACAATCGGCTTCAAGCTTCCTTTCGACCAATCAACATCGAGCTTCCTTTCGACCAATCAGCTGCGAGCTACCTCTCGACCAATCTCCCAGTGGTTTCTCACACGGTCGCATATTGTATTGAGGTTCATCCCCCAATGGTTTCTCACATGGTGGCATATTGTATTGAGGTTTTTTCCTCCACTGGTATCTCACGGGCTTGCATATTGTATTGAGGTTTATTCTCAAATCTTTTCTCACACTATCGCATGTTGTATTGAGGTTCATCCCCGAATGGTTTCTCACACGGTCGCATATTGTATTGATGTTTATCCCACATTGGTTTCTCACACTGTCGCATATTGTATTGAGGTTCATCTCCCAATGGTTTCTCACAGGGCCGCATATTGTATTGAGGTTCATCCCCCAATGGTTTTTCACAAACTCCCATATTGTATTTAGGTTTATCCTTCACTGGTACGTCAAACGGTCGCATATTGCGTTGAGGTTTATCTCCCAGTGGTTTCTTAAACGGTCGCATATTGTATTGAGGTTTATATTCCAGTGGTTTCTAACATGGTCGCATATTGCATTTAGGTTCATCCCCCAATGGTTTCTCACACAATTCCTTATTGTATTGAGGTTTATCCCCCAGTGCTTCCTCACAAGGTCTCATACTGCATTGAGGTTTATCTCCCAGTGGTTTCTCACAAGGTCGCATATTGTATTGAGGAATTTCTCCCAGTGGTTTCTCACACGGTCGCATATTGTATTAAGGTTTATCCTCCACAGAATTCTCACACAGTCGCATATTGTATTGAAGTTTGTCCTCCTCTGGTTTCTCACATGGTCGCATATTGTATCGAGGATTATCCCCCAATGGTTTCTCACACGATCGCATAAGGTATTCAGTTTCATCCCCCAATGGTTTCTCACATGGTCGCATATTTTATTGAGGATTATCCCCCAATGGCTTCTCACACGATCGCATAAGGTATTCAGTTTCATCCCCCAATGGTTTCTCACACGGTCGCATATTGTATTGAGGTTCATCCCCTAATAGTTTTTCATACGGTCGCATATTGTTTTGAGGATTATCTCCCAATGGTTTCTCAAAAGGGTCGCATATTGTACTGAGGTTCATCCCCCACTGGTTTTTCATATGGTCGCATATTGTATTAAGGGTTATCTCCCAGTGGTTTCTCACACAGTCGCATATTGTGTTGAGGTTTGTTATCCATTGGTTTCTCACACTATCGCATATTGTATTGGGGATTAGCCTACGCTAGTTTCTCACACGGTCACATAATGTACTGAGGTTCATGTCCAATGGTTTCTAACAGGTTCGCATATTGTATTGAAGTTCATCCTCCAATGAATTCTCACACGGTCGCATATTGTAATGAGGTTTATCCTCCAGTGTTTTATCACACGGTCGAATATTTCATTAAGGTTTATCCCCCAATGGTTTCTCACACGGTCGCGTATTGTATGGAGGTTCATCCCCCATTGGTTTCTCACACAGTCGCATATTGTTTTAAGGATTATCTCCCAAAAGTTTCTCACACGGTCGCATATTGTATAGAGGTTCATCCCACAATGGTTTCTCATACACTCCCATATTGTATTGAGGTGTTTCCTCCAGTGGTTTTTCACAAGGTCGCATATTGTATTAAGGTTTATCATCAAATGGTTGTATATTGTATTGAGGTTTATCCCTCACTGGTTTCTCACACGGTCGCATATTGTATGAGTTTATTCCCAACTGGTTTTTTACGGGTTCCCGTATTGTATTGAGGTTTAACCACCAATGGCTTCTCACACAGTCGCATATTTTATTGAGGTTCTTCCCTCAATGGTTTCCCAAACAGTCGCATATTGTATTGAGGTTTATCCCGCATTGGTTTCTCACACGGTCGCATATTGTATTCAGGTTCATCCCCCAGTGGTTTCTCACACGGTCGCATGATGTACTGAGGTTTATTCTCAATGGTTTCTCACACGGTCGCATACTGTATTGATGTTCATCTCCCAAAGTTTTTTCACACGGTCGCATATTGTATTGAGGCGCATTCCCCAATGTGTTCTCACACGGCCGCATATTGTATTGAGGTTCATCCCCCAATGGTCTTCACACAATCGTATATTGTTTTGAGGTTCAATACCCAATGGTTTCTCACGTGGTCGCATATTGTATTGAGGTTTATCCTCCATTCTCTTCTCACAAGGTCGCATGTTGCATTGAGGTTCATTACCGAATGGTTTCCCACACGGTCGCATATTGTATTGAGGTTCATCCCCCAATAGCTTCTCTCACGGTCGCATATTTTATTGAGGATCATCCCCCAGTGGTTTCTCAAACGGTTACATATTGTATTGAGGTTTACACCCAGTGGTTTCTTACACGGTCGCATATTGTATTGAGGTTCATTACCCAATGGTTTCTCACACACTCCCATATTGTATTGAGGTTTATCCACCACTGGTACCTCACACGGTCGCATATTGTGTTCATCTCCCAGTGGTTTCTCTCACGGTCGCATATTTTATTGAGGTTTATCTTCCACTGGATTCTCAGAGAGTCACATATTGTATTGAGGTTTGTCTTCCACTGGTTTCTCACACGGTCGCATATTATATTGAAGATTAGCCTCCATTGGCTTCTCACATGGTCGCATAATGCATTCAGGTTCATCCCCCAATGGTTTCTCACATGGTCGCATATTGTATTGAGGATTATACCTCCATGGTTTCTCACACGGTCGCATATTGTATTGAGGTTCATCCACCAATGGTTTTTCACACACTTCAATATTTTATTGAGGTTTATCCCACACTGGTTTCTCACACGGTCCCATATCGTATTGAGACTCATCCCCCAATGGTTTCTCACACGGTTTATCTCTCAGTGGTTACTCACACGGTCGCATATTGTATTGAGGTTCAACCCCCAATGGTTTTTCACAGACTCCCATTTTGTACTGAGGTTTTTCCCCCAGTGGTTTCTCACAAGGTCGCATATTGTATTTAGGTTTCTTGTTTTTCACACCTTCGTATATTATATTGAGATTTATATTCCACTGGATTTTCACACAGTTGTACATTGTATTGAGGTTCATCCCCCACTGGTTTCTCAAGGTCTCGCATATTGTATTGAGGTTTATCCTCCAATGGTTTTTCACACGCTCGCATATTGTATTGATATTAAACCCACAATGGTTTCTCACACGGTCGCATATTGTATTGAGCTATATCCCCCATTGTTCTCTCAGACGCTAGCATATTGTATTGAGTTTCATCCCTCAATGGTTTCTCAAACGATCGCATATTGTATTTAGGTTCACCCCCAAATGGTTTCTCATACGGTCGCATATTATATTGAGGTTCATCCCCAATGGTTTCTCAAATTTTCGCATATTGCATTGAGTTTCATCCCCCCAATGGTTTCTCACACTGTCGCATATTGTACTGAGGCTCATCCCCCAATGGTTTCTCACAAGGTCGCATATTGTATTGAG
>JAYMFT010208229.1:0-11552 GCA_038088735.1 Panulirus argus | reverse complement strand
CGTGACGAGATCCGACGTCACGAAATGGCGGCCGTCACAAAATGGCGGCCGTCACGAAATGGCGGCCGCTACCCAGTGAGAGACAAACCTCAACACATTATGAAAGTGTGTGAGGAACCAGTGTGGGACAAACCTCAGTACATTATGTGAGTGTATGAGAGACCAGTGAGAGACAAACCTCAACACATTATGAGAGTGTGAGGAAACAGTGATGGACAAACCTCAACACGTTATGAGTGTATGTTAGGAACCAGTGAGGGACAAAACTTTACCCATTATGAAAGAGTGTGAGGAAACATTGAGGGATAAATCTCAAACTATTATGAGGGCATGTGTGAAACCAGTGAAAGACAAACCTCAACACATTATGAGAGTGTGTGAGGAAACAGTGAGGGACAAATCTCAACACTTTATCACAGTATATGAGGAACTATTGAGGGACAAACTTCAGCACATTATGAGAATGTGTGAGAACCAGTGAGGGACAAATCTCAGCATTATGAGGGTGTATAAGCAGCCAGTGAGGGAGAAACCTCAATACATTATGAAAGTGTTTGAGGAACCAGTGATGGACAAACTTCGACACATTATGAGGATATGAGGAAACAGTGAGGGACAAACCTCAAGACATTATGAGGGTGTAAGGAGCCAGTGAGGGACAAACCTCAACACGTTATGAATGTGTGAGGAAACAGTGAGAGACAAACCTCAATACTATGAGGGTGTGTGAGGAAACAGTGAGGGACAAAACTCAAGACATTATGAGAGGGTGTGATGAAACATTGAGGACCAATCTCGATAAATTATGAGTCTGAGGAACCAGTTAGGCACAAACCTTAACACATTATGAGTGTGTATTAGGAACCAGTGGGGATCAAACCCCAACATATAAATGAGTGTGTATTGGGAACCAGTGGGGATCAAACACCAACATATAATGAGGTTTTGTGAGGGAACCAGTGAGGGTCAAATCTCAACACATTATGACAGTGTACAAGTTACCAGTAAGGGTCAAACCTCTGAACATTATGAGTGTGTGTGAAGAACCAGTGATTGACAAACCTCAACAAATTATGAGTGTGTGTGAATTACCAGTAAGGGTCAAACCTCAAAACAATATGTGAGTGTGTGAAGAACTAGGGAAGGACAAATCTCAAAACATTATGAGGATGTGTGAGGAACCATCATGGAACAAACCTCAGTACACTATGAGTGTGTGTGAGAAAACAGTGAGAGACAAACCTCAACACATTATGAGGGTGTGTGTGGAACTATTTAGGGATAAACCTCAACACATTATGAAAGTGTGTGAGGAACCAGTGAATGACAAACCTGAACACATTATGGGGGTATTTGAATTAAAAGTAAGGATCAAACCTCAAAACATAATGGGAGTGTGTGAGGAACTAGTGAAGGACAAACCTCAAAACATTATGAGGGTGTGTGAGGAACCATTGTGGAACAAACCTCAATACATTATGAGAGTTTGTGTGAGAAGCCAGTGAGAGAAAAACTTCAGATAATTATTTTTGTGTGTAAGGAACCAGTGATAGACAAACCTCAAGACATTATGAGGTTATGTGAGGAACTAATGAGGGACAAACCTCAAAACATTATGAGGTTATGTGAGGAACTAATGAGGGACAAACCTCAAAACATTATGAGGGTATATGAGAGTACCAATGAGGGACAAACCTCAAAATATTATAAGGGTTTTTGAGTTAAGACATTATGAGTGTGTGTGAGGAAGCAGTGAGGGACGAACCTCAACATATTATAAGGGTGTGTGAGGAACCAGTGTGGTATAAACCTCAATACATTATGAAAATGTGTGAGAAACCAGCAAGAAACAAAGCTCAACACATTATGAGGGCATGTGAGGAACCAGTGAGGGACAAACCTCGACACATTATGACGTGAGAATTATTGGGAAGAAACCTCAACACATTATGAGGTGAGAGGAACTTATGAGGGACAAACCTCAAAACATCATGAGGGTGTACATGCAGCCAGGGAGGGACTAATCTAAATATATTATGAAAGTGTGTGAGGAACCAGTGAAGGACAGACCTCACCACATTATGAAAGTGTGTGAGGAACCAGTGATGGACAAACCTTGACACATATTGAGGGTGTGTGAGTTAACAGTGAGGTTTGAACCTCAAAACATGGAAGTGTGTGAGGAACCAGTGAAGGACAAATCTCAAAACATTATGAGGGTGTATGAGCAGCCAGTGAGGGAGAAACCTAATTACATTATGAAAGTGTTTGGGGAACCATTGATGGACAAACCTCAACACATTATGAGGGTGTGTGAGTTGCCAGTGAGGGTCAAACCTAAAAAATTATGAGAGTATGGGTGGAACAAGTGAAGGACAAACATTAAAACATTATGAGAGTGTGTGAGAATCCAATGAGGGACAAACCTAACACATTATGAGAGTGCGTGAGAAAACCGTTAGGGATAAACCTCAAAACATTATAAGGGTTTGTGAGGAAACAGTGAGGTACAAAACTCAAGACATTATGAGAGAGTGTGATGAAACTTTGAGGGACAAACCTCAACAAATTATGAGTGTGAGGAACTAGTGAGGCATAAACCTCCACACATTATGAGTATGTGTGAGGAACCAGTAGGGATCAAACCCCTACATGTAATGAGGTTTTGTGAGGGACAAACCTCATGACATTTTCAGGGTGTGTGAGTTACCAGTAAGAGTCAAACCACAAAACATTATGGGAGTGTGAGAAGAACAAGTGATTAACAAACCTCAACAAATTATGAGTGTGAGTTACCAGTAAGGGTCAAACCTCAAAACTTTATGGGATTTTGTGAAGAACCATTGAAGAACAAACCTGAAAATATTATGAGGGTGTGTGAGGAACCATTGTGGGAGAAACCTCAGTATATTATGAGAGTGTGTGAGAAACCACTGAGAGACAAACCTCAACACAATATAAGGGTGTGTGTGGAACCAGTGAGGGATAAACCTCAACACATTATGAAAGTGTGTGAGGAACCAGTGATTGACAAACCTGAACACATTATGAGGGTGTTTAAGATAAAAGTAAGGATCATACCTCGAAACGTTAAGAAGGTGTGTGAGGAACCATTGTGGGACAAACCTCAATACATTACGAGAGTGTGAGAAACCAGTGAGAAACAAACCTCCACACATTATGTTTGCATGTGAGGAATCAGTGATGGACAAACCTCAACACATTATGAGGTTGTGTGAGGAACTAGTGAGGGACAAACCTCAAAATATTATAAGGGTATATGAGCATCCAGTGAGGGACAAACCTAGATACATTATGAAAGTGTGTAAGAAAACTGATGGACAAACCTCACCACAATTTGAGTGTGTGAAAGAAACCAGTGGGGGGAAATCCCCAACATATTATGAGGGTGTGTGAGGAACCAATGAGGGACAAACCTCAACACATTATGAAAGTGTATGAAGAACCAGTGATGGACAAACCTCAAAATATTATGAGGGTGTGTGATTTAACAGTAAGGGTCAAACCTCAAAACATTATGACTGTCTGTGGCGAACCAATGTAGGACAAACCTCAACACATTTTGAGGTTGTTTGAGGAACCAGTGTGGGACAAAACCTCAGTATGTTATGAGAGTGTGTGAGAAACCAGTGAGAGGCAAACCTCAAACACATTATGGAGGTGTGTGAGGAACCAGTATGGGACAAACCTCAACACATTATGAGAGTGTATGATAAACCAGTGAGAGACAAACCTGAAAACATTGAGTGTGTAAGAAAACAGTGAGTGACAAACCTCATCAGATTACCACAGTGTTTGAGGAACCATTGAGGGAACAAACTTCAACACATTATGAGGGTGTGGTGAACCAGTGAGGGACAAATCTCAAATCATTATGAGGGTGTATGAGCAGCCAGTAAGCGAGAAACCTAAATACATTATGAGAGTGTTTGAGGAACCAGTGATGGACAAACCTTGACACATTATGTGGGTGTGTGAGTTGCCAGTGAGGGTTGATCCAAAAAAATTATGAGAGTATTTGAGGAACAAGTGAAGGACAAACATCAGAACTTTATGAGGGTGTATGAGAATCCAGTGAGGGACAAACCTCAACACATTATGAGAGTGTTTGAGGAAGCATTGAGGGACAAACCTCAACACATTATGAGGGTGTGTGAGGAACCAATTAGTGCTAAATTTCAAGACATTGAGAGTGTGTGATGAAACATTGAGGGACAAACATCGACAAATTATGAGAGTCTTTGAGGAACCAGCGAGGCACAAACTTCAGAACATTATGAGTGTGTATTAGGAACCAGTGGGGATCAAACCTCATCATATGATGAGGTTTTGTGAGGAACTAGAGAGGGACAGATCTCAACACATTATGACAGTGTGTGAGGAACCATTGAGGGACAAACCTCAACATATTCTGAGGGCATGTGAGTTACCAGTAAGGGTCAAACCTCAAAACATTATGGGAGTGTGAGAAGAACAAGTGATTGACAAACCTCAACAAATCATGTCAGTGTGTGAGTTACCAAAAAGGGTCAAATCTCAAAACATTATGGGAGTGTGTGAAGAACTAGTAAAGGACAAACCTCAACACATTAAATGCAAAAGTGAGTAATATGGCAGTTAAGGGTATATTTTGGGGGGACATTGGGTTCAGTAAAATGATTGGAAATTATGAACAGCTTGTGGAGTTGTGTACTGAAAAAGGACTGGTGAATAGGAACATCTGGTGTAAAAAGAGGGACATATATGGATGAGTTGGAAAGATGGTAAGCAGGCATTATTGGTTTACATACTAATTGACAAGCATGCAAAAGAGAGACTATAGGATGTGAATGTGTTGAGAGGCGCAGCTCCTGGGATGTTTGATCATAACCTGATGGAGACATGGGTAAAGACATGTGTGAAGATTGAGTGTAGAATAACAAATGGTGGGAGTAAATGAAGCTTGCACAGTGCATGAGGAATGGGAGATATTTAATGAAGCAGTGCTAGCATGTGTGAGTGAAGTGTTTTTTGGGAGGTGGGCATGTGAGAAGAGGTAGAGAGTAGTGGGATGACAAAGTAAAGTTGCCAGTGAAAGAGAAAATGCTTAAGGGCACTATATACAGGTAAGGAGTGTGAGTGATTGGGAAATTTGGCAGGAGCTGAAAAAGAGGGCATATGAAAGTTAGGGTGAGCAGGTATCAGCAAACTTCAGGGGGAATAAGATGTTTTGAAATGAGTTTTATAGTATGAGAGAAACAAGAGAACAAATTGGAACACCGATGAAGGAGGAAAATGGGAAAGTGATAACAGACAATTATGAGGTAAAGAGGAGATGGACTGAGTACTTCAAAGGATTGTTGAATGTGTGATATTGATTTACCTTTGGGTGCCAAGGATTCAAACCCCATTTCAACTGCATGACAGGCTTGTATGCTACCATTGCACTATGAGGCAATGAAGGCTTTCCAATGCAGACCAGCAAATAGTCCATGAGATCTCTGTCACATTTCATGGCCTGAGAGTGTTAGAAAAGCCCATGCCCATATAAGTCATAGGTAACAAGCCAGTCTCCCAGATCTATGGTAAAGCATATAAATTTTTAACATGTACTGAAAATGTGGAATAGATGATAATATACGTTTCAGCACCAAGTATTTGAACCCCATTCATACCACATGGCAGGCCAGCCTGTCATGCATTGAAAGGCATGCACAGGATAGAATGAACTGGAATGATGTGGTATACAGGAGGCAACATTCTGCTAGTGGACTGAACAAGGACTTTTGAAACAGCTTGGGAAACCACAGAAAGGTCTGTGAGATATGGTTGTGGCTGGGGCTGTAGTTTCAGTGTATTACATGTGACATCAAGAGATTGGATGCAAGTAAATGAGGCCTTTTCTTCTCTTCATGGCACTACCTCATTAACATGGGAAACAGTGAACAAGTATGAAAAAAAAAGGCATTGTTACATAAGAATGCAATTGCCTAACTTTATTAGATGCCTCCTCAGCAATTTCACACCATAGTGATTGGTTGCAGCTGTAGAAGCTTTTCTTTCTTTTTATGTCAAACTTTTTAACCCATTCACATGACTTTGAAGTTCATATTTGTCCCAAGGATACCTAAAAACATTTCCCTCTACTATATCACTTAAAAAACGTCCCTACCAAACATTGCACCGAAGCTGGCTTTGGCTTTATGACTTTCCAAGGGCTTCAGTCTCAAGTCTGATTCCTTGCATCTGCCAGCTTAGACTTAATGATGCTAGGTTTTGTAATAGGCCATTGCTTTGGATTTGGCTGTGGCATCATGGCTTTTCAAAGGTTTTTGTTTCAAAACTAGAGGCTTATCTTTAACTCATGTCAGGTATAGAGATACCAAGAGAAATTGCATAAAGAGTGGCATAGGGTAAAAGTAAATGAAATTAGGGGAGCAGGATAGGAGTCAAAGAAATTTAGAGAAGCACAGTATGCTCGTGTTGTGTGCCGCACTGCAGTCAGGTGGTGGATGTGTGAAAGTCTGTTTGAGAGAACTGACCAGGGTTTGCTGAATGCAAAGAGAGTGACCTAGAGGACCTACATGTAAGAAGTGGAGGAAGGAAGGGGGCAGAGGATATGAGAGGTAGATGGAAGGATGGAATAAAGAAGATTTTAAGTTATCAGGACCTGAATACTCATGAGGGTGAGAGGTATTAATGGGATTGAGTAAATTTGATCGATATGGAACATGGGGGTGACATGCTGTTGTTCAGCTGAACCAAGGCATGTGAGGCAGTCATGGTAAACCATTGAACAGCCTGTGATGGCTTGGCTGTGGATGATAGGTATTGGCATCAGTACGTTATACAAAATAGTTAAGGGGATGGATGTGTTCAAATAAGGCCATTATTTTTTGCTCTTAACAATACACACTGTGGCAGAAGTGATTAGGTATAAAGAAAATCATTATCTGTAAAATAAGAGCAAGGCTGCCGAAGTTTTTTTGGAAGTGATCTGTGCAGCACAGTCAGAGATGTCACCATTGCTAAGCAGTACATTCCTAAGCTGTGAACAATCAGTTCATGTACCATCTTTCAAATATGCATTTAATTGCAACCTTGGCTTGCCTTTGCATAAGATAATTTTGGCAAGAATTTATTTTCAGAGAATTTATTTTAGTACCAAAAGTGATTGATTGTTATGTAGCGTAAAGCTGAATCAGCTAAGACAATTTTTGATCGATGGGCTCACTTGCCATTTCCTCCCTTACCAGCTCAACCTTGAATGACTCGAAGGTTTTAGCAGCTGAAGCAAGATTTGCATCAAGTAACCAGCAAGTTGAGTATGCAGCTTAGGCAAAAGCAATGGAGAATTTAGCTGGCTGCATAGTTGTTATATGTGAACTATCAGCTTGAAGACATAGCTGTGAGTATTTCTTATTTTTCTCCATTTTTCAACAAGGATACAGGCTCCTGCGACATTCGGCCATTTATATCTATACAGTAAACCTATGCATAGCATGGGTTTCTGGATTGTGACTTTAATACAACACAAGGAACTTTCTGAGACCAGAATTTCCGTAGGTTAGGGTAAATTTGATTTAATGAAAATTATCGTCAACCCCAAAATTCCAAAAATGAGAAAAATTTGAAAAGCAAGGAAAAAAATTATAGAATCATGCTGTTCATATACAGTATTCACTATAGTACAGTGTACTGTTCATTCCTCTGTATCTGCACCGTACAAGTGATCTCGTACAAGTTTATTATGATGATATTCCCAAAATCAGCCGTAGCAGTATCATCATAGATATAATTTATTGTAGGGAACAAAACTACCTGCTGTACTGTGCTCTATACTGCTGTATATATAGTGATACTTGCATGTATGTGAGTACATTTATGTATCAAAGTTATTATACTACTGCAGTGATTCTTAAATTGGGGGAAGGGGGTTACGAGAGTATTTTGTAGAGGAGCCAGGAGGCCAGTGAAAAATGAGTGATGCCACCAGCTACGTAAAAAATGCACACACACACACACACACAGTATATGCATATATTTTTTCACATTTGCCATTTCCTGCATAAGCGATGTAGAGCCAGGAACAGCTGAAGAATTGGCCTTGTTTACTCGCATCCATTTTAGCTGTCATGTATGATAAACCACCGAGCATTGTATAAAGGCAAGGGAGATAAATGTGAATGTTCGAATTACTGAGGTATAAGTTTATTATATATACCACATACCCTTGAATAATCTGAGAGGAAAAATCTTGAGGAAGACTATTATTACTGCTGTGCTCAAAGTTGTCAGAGTCCATGGAGATAGTAAATACATACTGTAATTGAGGTTTTCCTCTGCTGCCCTATAAGTTTATTGTTGTACACTTGACCCAGACATTTTGGTGGCTACTGACCAGTCAAGCAGAAAAAATTTGGACAAAGTTATAGAAACTGTCTGAGTTGCTAGTAATTGTTTTCTGACTCATTACTCCCTTACTTAACCATGCATGGTATTTTTGAAAGCCCCAGACCATATACAGCATATTTGCGGTCAGCTACCAAAGGTGTACCACATCTTTCATATATGGCATATCAGCAGACAGTGGGTTAAAGATGCAAATGGAAGTGATTATCCAGCAAAGAAGCAGACAAGTGCCATCAGAAAATTCTGTAAAGGTAGAATTATTTTTCAGATGAGGATGCCAGAGGGATATTTGTATGCAGTGCAGACAAATTTCTTTTTGGGTATTTTGAATAGTCACCAGTCTCACTTTACAAATGAATTTATTATGTAGAATAAAAGATTAATGAGCATTTGTTTAATTATGGAAGCCTTTGTTCATTTTAGTACATTAGATAAGATATATGTTAGTTAACATGCTGTATTCATTTGATCCACTTCATATAGATGGTCTCTGATTAGAAACAATTGAGAAGAATTACTTGAAGTATATATAAGTGGGAAGATGTGTTTGGTTGAATCAGAGAAGAGGAGGAAGAGAGTGAAAGATTATATGTAGGGGGAGTGTCAGAACTGACAATGAAATGAGCTATACTATCAGAGTTCAGACAAGTTTGATTTTCTCAGTGTATGTACAAAAAAAGTAATACTGAACTTGATTAATTGTCATAGTTAGGAGAATTGAGTATTTTGAAAGGCAGGGAGAAATATGAAGGATGATTATAGAATGCATTGAACGATTGAATGGTATTACTGATGTACAAGTAGTAATAGCTTTTGTTTTTCCTTCATTTGCAAGGTTTTACTGAAGTCAAATTCTAATTTCTTAATATTATTTCATTAATTACAGAAGTTCTTGAAGACCCAGGAGTAACTCTAAGGTTAGCAGACACCAAAGCTGCTGGGGAGACTAAAGCTCTTCAACAGTTTATGACCATGCTTGGAAGTGACCCTGAACGTGCCTTTTATGGCATCAAGCATGTTGAAAGAGCGAATGATAGTCAGGCCATTGAAACTCTGCTTGTTTCAGACACTCTTTTTAGGTATGTAACTTTTCTGTTGCCCAGTTATGTTCTTATTTCCTGTAATATACTGTGTAAGGTAATATTTGTTTGTATTCATCACATCAGCCCAAATATTACAAGAATCATTGTAGTTATCACTGCTTCTTAATCCACCTTACCAACTTTGTTCCCTTGAGGAAGGGGAGTGTTTTAGGTACTTGGGAGTGGACATGGCAAGAGATGGAACCATGGGAGCTGAAGTAAGCAGTAGGGTGGGCAAGGAGGCTAAGGTTCTAGGTGCATTGAGGAGTGTGGTAAAAAGAGCTTAGTGTCTTCTGTATTTTTTCATCTGTAGCCCAAGCTTGCATCAATCCAAAACTTTCAAGACTATTGTAATGCTGAGCATCCCCATCTTTGCTCTCTCAGACAGTGACTTTCACTTATAAACTCTCCTCAGTGCACCCAAGACCTTATCCCCCTTGTCTTCCCTATGGTACACTTCAGCTTACATGCTCCCTGAAACTCAGAAAACTAGCTTCTGCAGTTTCTTAACTGAATCTCCCACCAGCAGCATGTCATTAGCAAAAAGCAGTTTACTCACCTACAAATACCCTCATGCCCAGCAGACTGCAGAACTGCTCTATTTCCAAAGACCTTAATATTCATCTCCAAAGCCTCTCCATTCATAAACACATCTTCTCTTGAAATGCTCTCTCTCCTCTCTTCTTACACACATGGCTTACTCTCTGGATATCTATTCATCACAGTTTCACATAGCTTACTTTCTTCATCATATACTTATAACACCTTCCATACAGCTTTTCTGTCTACTCTCTCTCTCTCTCTATCTCTCTCTCTCTCTCTCTCTCTCTCTCTCTCTCTCTCTCTCTCTTTTTTTTTTTTTTTTTTTTTTCTTCAAGATAGCACCAGGAACAGATGAGATGACCTCACCAGTCTCAGCCTTCAAGGAGGATGGGCACTCCTCTCATTTGATCCTTTTGTTCCAGCATTTAAATAGGAAAATACAAGAAGGAGAGGGTTTTCAGTTCCCCTTTCTTACCACTTTTAGTTGCCATGACTTGCCTTGCACACCTCCACAAGCAGAACACCTCATCTCAGTCACACTATCATCTAAATACATTCAGCAGTCTCTCCTAATAATCATTTCATCTCCTTCTGACCTCTTCTCTGCTTATCACCATTTTCCTATTTGTTTTCATGCTAGTTTAGAGTTGAGGTGTGAGAGTATTTGCAAACTTCAGTGAGAATAAGAAAATGTTTAGGAGTTTGTTTTTGTTTCTATGCAATACACCTGTTCAGTAGTCAGAATTGGTCTTGAATTTTTGGCAGAAATTTTTTCTTTACTCCTCTGCTTTGAATGGTAGAGAAAATTGGGTATATGACACTATGCAAATTTATGTCACATACTAATTGTATAGTACATCATTCCATACACAGCAACTATTGCAACTGTCTCCATTACATTAATTTTCATACATCCTGTACTTTCTGCTTATTATTATTTTAGATTTCCCACATCTGTATTATTGTTTTTTCCAGATCCAAAGATGTAGATGAGAGACGTAGATATGTGCGACTCGTTGACAGTGTAAAAGAAAGTGGTGGTGATGTTAAAATATTCTCCAGTCTTCATGTTTCTGGTGAACGTAAGTCTTTTTCCTGTATCTTATCATATCTACTTTTTTCCTCTCAGCTGTTTATAAAGAACTTGCACAGTATTCATTCATTTCCTCTCCACCTCACTATTTTTTGTACCTTCAATTTTGATCTTAATACCATTTTTCCATCATTTCCTGTTCCACATTACAGTATTTCCATCCTTTCATTCCTTCTCTCTTAAACTTTTCTTTTTTCAATTTTTATCTCATATTTTTTGCTTTTTGTCAGTCAAACAGTTTTCTTGTATTCAGTAAATTTTGGTAGATGTATTGAGATATATTTCTCTTAACCCTTTGATTAGGATTGGCAGTGATTTTTGCCTATGGGAAAGAGCATCCGTCTTTATGTTATAGGGTTCTACTTCCTCAAAATTCCCATGTTACTAAAAAATATATATATAAGTATATATATATATATATA
>JAYMFT010208218.1:0-11552 GCA_038088735.1 Panulirus argus | reverse complement strand
ATAGGGGTTTTGTAATATATTTACAGGTAATTTGTACCAAGTTTTATGTGGGACTACTCTTCATACCTTCATCTTTTGTATCCTTCATTGTCACATGTATATGTTTGTTATTAACTCTTTATTCTGGGCCATTGATACTTGTACATAAACCTGGCCTTTCATTTATATTACTTTACTGTAGGAAGTGCCTCAGCACTGCTTAATTCATTCATTGTTTATGCCAACTTTCTTGACAAGCTTGTTTCTGATATAATATTTACCCATTTTTATCTTCATGAATACAGTTTTCTGATATTTCAAGAATTATCAAACTGTATCTTTCTCCAACACCACTGGTATGAGAGTTGGTCATACCATTCATATAGCACAACTCAGACAAGGTACCTTAGCTATTGTTGTACTAAGTTTATTATTACAACACTTTAGTTGTGGCTTCATAACCATATGCCAATATAGGTAGCAACAAGTGCTCTGTTGTCGTCATGTGTCTGGTATGTGACATTCATAGGGTTCACAGAGTGCTCTGTTTTGTTGCTCTTATACATTGTGACAGTGATGGTATAGCAGGTGTTCTGTTATAGTTTTAGGTCTTGTACTGTGTGACAGAAATGGTTACACCAAATATTCCACCACTGTTGTTGCTCTCATGCCATATTATAGTGATGAGCACATCCATTGCTCTTTAGTTGAAACTGTTACAAGGTTTACCAGGTGGTTTTCCTTATAGCATTTCTGGCATTCTGTGATGATGTGTGACAAGTGTTCTCATATAGTTGTAACATTTGATATCATGTGACGTGTACACCTAGCATACCAATGTAGTTGTAGTTCAAGAACTTTGTGACATCAGTAAGTACTCAAGTTTTTTCCTGAAACTGTAGCTCTGGCACTGTATTACAGATGGGTATGCAAAATGTTCTGCAATAGTTCTAAATCTGGTACTGTGAGATAATGACGGATGCACTGAGTATTTTTCCTTAGTTGAAGCATCAGTACTGTTTGACACCAGGAGCTGGTATTTTTAGTTAGGTTTGGTTGGTAGTTTATGTTTGCTGGTCTGTTTAATGTGTACCTATGATGGCTTTGTCTGGTCAGCTGTTTATCTGGCCTTATCAGTTTTTTATATTCTCTTTGTCTGATTTTGAGTTTATTTGCAGCAGGTGGTGTTTGTTTTTTGTTTTAATTCTGTTTTACCTTGATCAGTAGAGTGCTTTTATTGCTGTAGTGTAGATCTTTTCATCAGTTTTCTACTTCTTGGTCAAATTTAGCATAAGGCATACATCAGTTTAGTTGTATCTTGTGTAGATTTTACCCATGATAGTTAAGTTAGGTCAGTTCAGCAATTT
The DNA here is from genome assembly GCA_038088735.1 of Panulirus argus. Taxonomy (NCBI): domain Eukaryota; kingdom Metazoa; phylum Arthropoda; class Malacostraca; order Decapoda; family Palinuridae; genus Panulirus; species Panulirus argus. The sequence goes on along the minus strand of JAYMFT010208218.1, from coordinate 10,206 downwards.
ACTTCCTGCTGGTTGGATTTGGTTGGCAGTTTATCCCCTATTAGTGGCAATAAGTCTTTCCATCTTGCACAGCTCTATCTCTCTTAATGTATGGTCATCAGCACCCTTGGCATCTTTATGTACCTTCCTCAGGTTTGGAGACAGCTTGAGTGACAACAGGTTTCCTCTGTGTGAGAGAGTATTTGCATATGAATGGTAAGATTATAATTAAAATATTCAAAGTTCTACAAATTGGTGACATGAGGTCTTTATTTGTATAATGTTTGGAAATTAATTAGGATACTAAAAGTTCTAAGACATTTGAAGACACCTGGGCATGAATACGTTAAAGGAATGTCATGCACAATGTCATATAAACAAGTGATGACTAAATCTAACCCATAAACCTTTCCTTGTTGTAGTATGATTGATAAAGTTTTAAAACAACAAAACCAATGACATGATGGAATTTGAATGGATGCTAGTTGATTTGGTTATTGTCCTGCTTATGATTTTTTTATTATAGCAATATACAATGAGAAAATCTTAAACCAGCAACTTGCATTCATTAAAACGATTCAATTGCTGTTAATCATTCACAAATGTAAGACTTATCATCCACCTCCTTTTTACAAGAACACTCTTATTGCAGTCTCTCCATACCAGTATATGACAGAACTTCTCAAGAAATCAGCACACATTCATGGGAAGGGATGGAATTGTTTCCTATCCTTCCTTCAGGAGAATGAGGGAGGCAGGGTTTATCCCAACTCATGTGGATGAAAAAGAGAAGAACTCACTTTTTATCCCACGGGGTGATGAGGAAATGAACTTTCTTTATATATTCAACCAGGATGTTAAAGGAAAGGATTAACCTTTTTTCTCACAAGGATGGATAAGGAAGGGACAGACTTTTCATATCCACTAGAATAATGAAGGAAGGAACCCAACTTTTGTCTTTGTAAGATGGTGAGGATGAGTACTCCCTTCGTGTGAGCACCAGAATGGTGTAGGGAAGGGACTTCTCTCTCATCCCATCCATGATAGTAAAGGAAAAGAACTTATCGGTCATTTACCCTCATCAAGAGGAGGGAAAGGACTTCCCTTTACCTTTCCCGTATCAGAATGATGAGGGTAGATTCATCTTTTGCTCCTAAACAGACTGATAAGGGGTAGGAAATTTCCTTTCATCTTCAACATGATGATTAGAGGAAGGAGTCACCTCTTGCCCCTCCTCTGGAATGATTAGCACAGGGTCTCACCTTTCACCCCCAACCAGGATGATGGGGTAGAAGGGATTGAAGGCAACACAGGCAGCTGCCACACGCCGCCGTTGCACTAGGCTCTGTACACAAAGTGGTCGACACTTGCGCATGAATAAGTCATACACATGGACGCGTCCCTCATCTGTGACAGCTACAAACACACTGCTGCTGTATGGTGACCATGTGACCCCAGCCACAGCACCACCTAAGTCCAGCACAATCAGTGGTGACCTGCAACATTATTGGGATAGCAGAAACTTGTGGCATCTTTCATTGCAAAAACTCTCGGCCTGGTTTATTTAGATATACCACACTCTCTTTGCTATTACTACATGTATCTTTATACAAGTAATCTTTCATGTTCATCTGTTGGCATTAATTACTTTGATAAAGTATTATTAATCATGAAATGACAAAATGAATGGGTAAACAGATAAGACATTAGGAATGATGAATTGTAGTACTTACAGGTGAAACTGGAACCAGACTTTGACAGTCCAGTCCACTGAACAGGAAATGAAGACTCTGTGATGGTGTGCATTCCACATTATATCTCTAACGGCAGCAGTGTGGGCAGGATAGCGGGTGAGGGCATGCACAGTAGATTGGATGGAGCACTGAAACACTGCACCTGTGTCCACTCCAACTAATAGAATATCTTCGTTGTCTGGGCGGAAGGCCACACATGTCCCAATACCTGATAGATTCAAGTTTTATTTAATCTGTGAAGGAGCCTCTAGATCATATGACAGATATGATAGCATGGCCAGCAGTTGGTAATATTGAGAAAAGCTGTAAATAGCCTGTATCATGAGGACGAACAATGTAAGTAATCAAGAGTTCTAAGATCAAGGGGCACAGGTTGGGTTCTTCAGTATAATCCATGAAAAGGCCTTGAGGCAAGTGGACATTGAGTATGTACACCAAGGGGGAGCCTCAGGCTCAAAGAACAGTGAACAGTAGGAATTGTCCAAGAAGCATAGAGATCTTAGGACCCATGAATATAAGTTAGATAGCTTTAGAATTATGGGATATTGGAAGTATACACTGATGTGTGCTGTAGGGTAGTGTCAAGATAAGAAAAAATAGTAAGAGAAATATCATGATTGTGCAAAAGGCACAGGGAAGCCTCAAGATCATGGGATGGGGTTTATGGAACAAGCTGTTTTACTGATTTTCAGTGGAGTGAGTACATGATGCGAGATGCTTCATAGATCTCTATTATGGGACTCACTATACAGTATACAAGATTTATGAGATATCCTGTATATAAATCTAAAACTAAGTTAAGAGTAGTTTCTTAGTAAATAAGCTGATAATTTGATTGGATTGAGTACATTGTTAAATCATTTGCCTCTGCAGGTTAACATTTGATAACCCATAGTTACAAATTAAACTGTTTTCCTGCCAACCACATGTTCTAGTTACCTTCTAGTAATATTTTGTTGGCCAGTGAGGCTGCCTGGGTGGGCAGGTCATCAGTCAAGAAGTGAAGGATGTCAGTGTGTATGAGAGCTGAGGTACAGATGTGCCATTGAGTCAGACGTCCATCCATAGCAATGGAGTATACGCACAGGTCCTCCCCAGGGTCTGTGTTCACCCAGTGGACCTGAGGAAAGAGCACTGTGGGACCTTTTGAGGTCATTAACTGTGTGGTGCAAGTATTTTCCTTGGGCTCTTGGTTGTCATTAAATCAGAGGAGTGTACTTGATGTCTTTCAGGATATCTTTACCATAATGAATATGATGGTGAATCAAAGTAGACAGTATCAAGCAAGTTTGTATGTGCTTTGCTCTGGTGTAGTATAGAGCCCTTGCCGTATGGTATTCTTTAGCAAGCATGAAAAACAAATTGAAAATATAATGTACGGAACATGTGCTGTATTAAAAAAGATGATATTGCTATATCATGTGCAGTGGGGGATGAAGTGTACAACCCAAATATGGCCACAGATCCTTAGTGACAAAATAGTCACTCTACCAGTAATACAGATATGTACATGCAATGAAGCAAAAAGCCGTCTTCAGCAATAAAAATTTGCATCTCCATATATCTTTTAACATGCATTGAGTTAATGAACTGCACAAAGAAAATATAATGAGCAGCACCTGTACATAGTAAAAGATATTTATGACTGAAACTTGCACAAAACAAATATCACAGCTAAGACAAGACACATATGGTTGGATAAACTTCAGATATCATTTGCTGATATTTTTGTAAACAAAATCTAGGTATGAGTTTTCTCAGTTCACTGGTCTCATTCTTTTAAAGACTTTATGCGAACATGATCTTTTGTGCAAGGGAGGTTATTTTTATCTTGAAGCGCTCATACTTCATAAAGAAAAACTTTGACGATTAAATCCATATGTTCAAGAAACCTCAGTTTTTGATGGTGGCTTTTGGAAGATAAAAAGTTAAGTGAAGTGTAATACTGATAATTACTGTATTGCATTTTCTAAAATGGTGTCCCAGGTAGTCTACAATGAGTGACATGAAAAACTGTGATCACACATGCATTTATTTATACATTGAGTAATACTTGTACGTAAAAAAAAATGCTATAGCAAGACATGACAGGAAGAGACACATGTATAAGCATGCTGAAATCATTATGAAAGAATTACATAACTCAGGAGATTACCATTGTAACAAAGGAATTATCATATATATGATACCATATAAGGTGCAGATTCTTTTGAACAATTATCAAATATGTTTTGAAAAAAATCTCATAGATATTCCTTAGATAATATCTCCAGTACTGTGGCTCACCTTAGTGACTGGGAGAAGATGTTTACCAGCCATGGTGGTGGAGGAGAAAATTACTGGTGATGTAGAGGAGCGAACATCATACATCACCACTGTACCATCATTCCATCCTGCCGCCACCATACTTCCATGCTGTTGGTGATATGCTTTGTTATACTTGTTTTATTCCTGTTGTTCTGCTGTAGTGTTGGTGATGTCTTCTGTTACGTTATGTTGAGATGGTGAAATGAAGTTTTGAAAACCATATGTCACTATTGACCTCTTACTCTGTCCTTCCAACACCATATTGTCTTGCTTTTGTTGATGAGTTGCCTCATCCAGTTATGCATGTTTTATTGCCACTCTGCTTGTGTTAACTTACCTTTTCTGCTTTTCTTACATAACCACTGTATTGCCCTTTTTTATTCCGTTGAAGTACTGCTGTTAGATGTCAATACACTGTTTTGATACTGCCATTGTACATTGTTCTATTGTTGCAGTACTCTTTTTATACTGTCCCTGCATTGATTTTATAATGTTATATTGTTGCAATACTCTTGTTATATTGTCACTGCTTTGATTTTATAATACATCTGTATCTTTATATTACTATTAATATACTCTCATGAAATGAGGTGAGCATCATCTTGCCACCATATAATCCCTTTAAATTCTTCTCTAGACTCTTCTAATCTTGCTCATCACCCCAACTTTGCCATTCCTTAAGAGTTTTTTTGCTCCAGTTTGATTCCTTCTTTGTAATGTCTTCTTCTCCCATATACCTCTTTCTATCCCTCTCTTTACCCTTTTGCCTACTGTACCAGTAGATCTTTCTCTTTTGTCATCATCTCCCATCTGTTGTTAAAGAATATTCTCTTCATCTAAGAACTTCATCCTTTTTTTACTAGCACTCCTTCTTGTGGAACTTACGGCAGATGATAAGTTGGAGAAGATATAAAGTATACAGTAGAAGATACAACGAGGAGAGGTAGACAGCATAGGAGATGAATAGATATAGTGACAGGATTGATTAGGGATAGGGGTATTTCAGATGAATCAGTATGGGTATGGATTTATTGTGAATGGTGATGTTGGTCTCACTTGTTGGATCAAATTAGTGAGTAAAGTGAAAAAATTAGAACTTTTTAAGTGTTGATGTTCAAAGTTTTTTGTTAACACTGGGTATAGACTCAGGATGCATGCAAGTGATGTTGTGGAGGTTGCATTTACCTAATCCACCCTGTGGAATTAAGAAAGGAGTAATGATGATAGATAGAAAGATGGACAGTATATTGATTATAGCTTATTAAAGCTGTGGTGTTACAAAGATTATAGATTTTTATTGCTTTTTTGGTTTATACCTTTGGTAGAAGTGAAAGACAGATGGTAGGGTATGACATTAAGACAGAATGTTGACTTCCTAAACTATAGGAACAGCTATGGTTAGCTAAGTTACCTTGGGATGGAAGCTGACACAGGTGACACCACAGGGGGAATGGAAGACTCTCTCAGGAGTAGCAGGATTCTTGAGGGTGTAGAGGCACAACATCCCTGATCCCTCGGGTCCACCTACCTCTCCTGTGTACAGACATTTGCGTGAGTCTCTCGTTGATAACTCTGATTTGGTTGTAATTTTCTGTAGATCTGTGTCTACATAGGCACTTCATAAAGTTGTTAATATGACTTACCACAGTGTTGATCACTTATATACTGTATGCTTTGTTCAGATTATGTGGACACTACGCACTATGTCACTTTTTGCAATCTTCCTTTTTAGCCACAGGATGTACAGTGTCCTCTGTTGCTCAGTGTCTTACTTTGAGCACATCACACATTGTTCTTGTCCCTTTCATTTTCCCATCAGCTTACTTCCTCCAACATCCCTATTTTCTCATTTCATTTTCTCATCAGACCATTACTGCTTCTTCTCTTCTGATTACTGAAACTTTTTTCTTTTCAGTGTCTGGCATTTTTACCCACCCTTTTTCCTATTATTTGTATTTCGTTTTATGTCTGCCTCACTGCTTATATTGCAAGTTTACCCTGTCATTCTGCATAGATATGTAAACACAGGTGCTGGTTCCTGTCTCCTCAACCACATTTATTGAGCTGATAGACTCCATATTCTGCCAGATTTCTGCCACCTGGTATTTCATGATCTTTTCGGCCTTTTATAATTACCTTTAATCTGTACGCCTATTGACCCATTCAATTCCCAGCCACAAGATTTCTTCTGCCTACTCACCAGTGGTGTAGGCAGCAGCAAAGAGGTCAGGATAAACAGGGCTCCAGCAAATGTCAGAGACAACAAGTGAGCGAGATTTATCATGGTTGAACTTCCAGAGTGGCAACAGTGACCCTTCCAGTGGCCGAAACTCATCACTTCCATCTTCCCAGTACCTGAAGTCTGAGATAATCATATTTGTTACAAATGAATGATACCCTCCTTTCAAGACTCCAGTTCTTGAGACATAATGACTTGTCACTACAAATGATCATGAGATGACCCTTAATCAGGAGAACAACAAGATGAAATATTAGGAACCTGTTTTAATGGAATTGTTTAACCAAGTTGGCCTACTGAAAGTCTAAAATACAACAATTCTCTTTACTAGAAAAAAAAAATACTAGTCCTGACATTGGGCTAAAGGGGCAAGAAGACAAGGTGAAGACAGCTCAGAGCACTGAAGTGCCTTGCTTGGTACTTATAAGTATGAAACATTCAAACTGTTGATGATACTTTCATTCACAATGTATCATAGTGAAGGTGCATTCTATTAAGTAGTTTTTATATTGCTGTGTTGTTAGTGAGGAGCTCTGTTATCAGTTGTATTGACTGTACTGACTGTTTTTATAATAAACTCTTTTCACCATCAACTTTTTTGATAGGAATATTTTGATGATGCATATAAGGAAGAGGGATGTATAGATGCAATGAAAGCTAACTATGGAATTATAGGTAGAGGTATTTCAGGTGAAGATGGTGAATGAATTAGTTGTGATCAGTTTTGTCCATATGTGTGGAGCCGTAAGTCTCATTTGACAAAGTAATGTGCCAGGCAAAGTGAATAGGGAAAAAGTACTTATGTTAGCTTGAAAGTCCCATGACAAATAAGCTTATTATGCAAGGTGAAGAAGTAAGAAGTATATGTTTTGTGTTAGTTTAGGTTTGATTTTCACTTTTGCACTCTAGACTTGGCTTGAAGATGTGTGAGTGAACTAAGAGTTTGGACACACCTGAACTGACACACATAAACATGAATGGATTTGATTGAAATTAATGGAACTACCTTTTGTCATTGTAGGAAATGGTGCTTTGACTGGTCAGTGGGATTTGTTATTTATCAGTGATTAGAGAAAAATGGTGATAATTTAACAGGCCCATCCTTTTATTTTTGAGTACAGGGAAAAAGGGAGGTCTTTAACTTTGTTCTTTCCCACTTTTTAGTTAGGAGGGAAGGCAGTGATGTTGCAAGTATATCTATGGAATGTCATCTGGTTTGCTGAAGTGAAGTAGCAAGAACGGGAAACAATAATAGATTGAATGACAATGAGAGTACTGAAAAGTGAAAAATGGGAATTTATAAATCTGGCAGTAAGAATACTCAGAGAATAATGTAACAGTTCATAAAGTGTTTATGCCAAAGATTATATTAAAACAATGTTGCCCTCTTGTGAACCAAATGATAGACAGGACTTACCTTGTAAGATGTCATCATAGATGTTTTGGTTGACCATTCTCTCCAACACCCGAGCAGTCTGGCAGAGTCCTGGTATATCTAGATGCCCACTTCCATATTTCTTGGAAGGTGCCACTGCCACCACCAGTGGGTCAGATGCTACTGGTGGAACCTGCAAGGCATGGCACCAAGAAGTTATGACCTTATGGTGCATGAGAGCTTATGTGAAGGCATGATAAATGTTTTGTAGTGATGGGAGAACCACCTTTTGATGCCAGGGTTACAGCTTTGTGGTGCTAGGGGTATTTTGTTATGGTATCATGGGTAATTTCTTGTGATATCAGGCAGATTATCTTATAGTACCAGTTTTACTGCCTTGTGATGCCAGGACTGCCTTCTAACATTAGGGTTACTTCCATATGTTACCTTGTGACACATTGGAGACTACCTTGTGAGCAGAATCCAGCATCAGTATAATAGGTTTAAGATTATTAAGGTGAAATTTTCTGATAGTTGAATATAGACTGATATTGTAAAAATACGTGAAAAACTGCTAACTGTACAGTGATTTGTTGAACTGCTTCATATTTTCCCTCCCATGCATCGGTGTGCTTGTGATTATCTTCTATATATCTGTACTGTATCTTAAGAAGAAATTGTAGAAGGAACGACAAATGTGGTACACGAGTCTTCATTGATGTAGCTTCAATTTAACAGACTAATAGGGGGGAGGGGGTGTCCGTTAATGCTAAAAGTCTGTTAAATTGAATGTAACCATTTTTTGATACAATATACAGTTCACACCCTGCCGTTTTAACTCCTCTATCACTTGATGCCATTTTGAATTGTAAGGACTGCAAAATTATTTAATAAAGTCACAAGGCTCTGTATACAACCCGACTGCACGATAGCTGAGGCAGACTTAGACCGAAACAAAGCAAGTCTACCCCACGTTAATAAAAACAAGTGAAATGTGCATGGTGCAGCAATTTAGATTTTTTTTATTTCTTCAGTTATTATTAATTAATGTATTATTATTTGCCCAGTCAGTTAAATCTGAAATCCATTATATTGCAGTCCATTAAATCGAGGGATTTCTGTACTTTTATGATCACAGAATCATTGGTTTGCCTCAGCTGGTGAATTTATATTTGGGGCTGCATGCTTAGAGTGATGTCCACATAGATGTAAACCATTTATCTTACCTGAACTCTGGTACATTTAATAAAAAACCAAGTCACTTAGGGTTAGCTTCATTGAGCAGAGTTTGATTTTGCATATAACCATCAGTGTGGCTCGTTTTTGTGTCTCGGCCTAAAGCATCTTAATCCCTCAGTATTGTGAGGGACTATGGTGTTTTATACCTAGTTATGACTACAATCCACTCCACTAGTTATAGATAGAATAAGACTATACTTGCATTTATCATGCCAGTTTGGACTTTTTGTTTGTCACATCTATACAAATTAATGAATACAACTAGATTTTTTTTTTTAGACAAACAATGAGGATTTTACAAAACAGTAAAGTATCAAGGTTTCATTGCTTTACAAATATATATTTCACCGTTACTAAGTAAAAATCAAAACATCCTTACCTTTTTGCCTCTGCCACTTCCTCTCTCTCTATCTCTTTCCCTCTCTCTCTCTCTTTCCCTCTCCTTCTCCCTCTCTCGCTCTCGCTCATGTTCTAGTATCATCTGGTAATTCTTTTGGTAGGCATCATAGACCTCTGCTGGACCCACAGTAACAGAGAAGGCTGTGCTAGGTGGTGGCTCGGTTTGGATGGCTAATTCCTGATATAAAGATATAGTGCTATTCTGGTGTTATCATAAAGGAGTTATGTTTGGTAAGGAGGTATAGAGTAATTCTGGTGAATGGTATCAGACATGGGGAAGTTATGATGCATTATGGTATCTTGGTGATATCACACAGGTTCAGAGAGAAAGACATGATTCAGTGTTGGCATGTTTGTGAATAGCGCAATACTATTAATACTTTTTGATGCAGGCATAATAGTTATCATAAGAGATGTACTTCTGTTTTCTAGCCTGATATATGTTTATAAATTTTTACATTATTACCCAAGGTTTGTCATGCATGGAACACGACTGTACTGTTCATAGCTGTTAATTAATATGGAGATATTATTCTTTTGGAATTCTTAGCAGAGATTTTTTTTTTTATTATGTTGCAGGCTCCAGTCATAGACAAAAGTCCACATCAAGGCTGGGCCCTAATTGAAAAATAGTGAGAATTAAGAAACAGGAAGTAAAGACAGAGAAAGTATTTACAAATTTTTGAGAAAGTGAAAGACCTGTCTTTTGAAATGAGCTTGGTCATAGTTATTGGGAAAGACATGAGAAGGTAGAGAGTTCTGAAGCTTCAATGTGTAGGGAAAGAAAGTTATCAAAATGGCACACCCTTGAGTTGCCAATGGCCATACAATGATAATGTGATGCAGCAGCTTGCCGAGTATTGCGTGGTCTAGCTAGTGGTGGGGGCACACAAGCAGCCAGCTCTCAGGAGCAA
>JAYMFT010208207.1:0-11552 GCA_038088735.1 Panulirus argus | reverse complement strand
TCCCCTTTTAGTCGCCTTTTACGACACGCAGGGAATACGTGGGAAGTATTCTTTCTCCCCTATCCCCAGGGATAACACAGGCAGGTAGTACTGGTAATATATTTTCAATTAAATAAATATTTTATCAGCAATATCTCTTTGTATTGATCAGAAAATTAAACTGTCTAATGTCCATCAATTGGTAAAAAAAAAATATAGCATATATATATACCTTAAAAAATACCCATTTTTGCCCTCCTAGATAATGATCACTCTTTTCCACACCTTTGGCACTCCTAGAACCTTCGTCCCCTCATCCACTATATGACTTGCTTCAACTTCCAAGGTTCCATTCTCAGTCATGTCCACTCCCAGGTATCTAAAACACTTCATTTCCTCAAATTTTTCTCCATTCAAATTCACATCCTAATTAACCTGTCCCTTAACCCTGCTAAATATAATAACCTTGCTTTTAGTCATGTAAACTCTCAACTTTCTCCTTTCACACATTCTTCCAAACTCAGTCACCAACTCCTGCAGCTTTGTACTCTAATCTTCCACCAGTATTATATCATAAGAAAACAACAAATAATTCTTTTTCCAGGTCTTTTTCTGATATATACTATATATATGCTATAAATATTAAGTTCCCATAATTTGACATTCAAAGTTATAAATTTATAAATTATGCTGATGAGGTCATGAGTATGCAGAAAATATACATCATCATTGTCTAAAAAGAACAGAAATTCTGGACTCACCAACAGGACCTTGGTTTACCCTTTCTAATGCACGCAGTCTTCCTTCAGTTTCTGGAACTGAAAATAAAAATTAAATGAAAAGGGAAAAGGTAAAATTTGATAACCTCTCTCAAGAAACAATTAAAGCAAAAAATTATTTGTACTTACCTACTTCCCATGAAAAATCAGTCAACTCCATGAAACAAATGATTACCTGTACATGAAATAAATATATCTGATAAATGTATTACAAGCAACAAAATGAAAATGGTGACATTCACTCATGGGAAATAAGTTTTGTGGGTCTTTTCTGACCCTAAAAGATGTGACTTTCTGAGACCTATGTTTGGACAACCCTGAATGATTTCTTAAATGGTAAAATTTGGTTGCTCTTCACCATTTCACTTCATGTACTAGGAAAAGCAGCTTGATATAATTATAAGTTTACCAGCAACATACATGACCCTACCAAAATGACAAGTTGATGACACATGCAAAAATTTTATTAGTAACAATACCCATATGCCATGTACAGAATATAAAATGGTGAAGAAGAAAGTTACTGTAATTCAAAATATTCCACCTTTCAACTAGTTGTTCCACTGCAGTCATGATTTGCTGATATTGTATTGTATAGCAGCAGCTACAGAAGTGTGGAGAGCAGCTTACTGATCACTGCCCTCCTGCAAATAACATACATTCCTGTGTCTCTTATGCCTCTTTATTAAAGATATCAACAGAACATTAACACAGCTTAACAAAGAGGAATCCAGCAGAATAACTCAATAAACACACCTTTGGCAGGTTTCTGATGAATTTCGGTGGCCCTGATGCAGGCCTCGGGGCCAGAGTCAGCTACATCCTGTGCTACAGTAACTGCAGATGTTTGAGGCACAACTTTACTCTGATCTAGCAGGTATGAAGGAAGGAAGTGCAAAAATAATAAAAGAAATGTGGATAAGGAAAATAAACAATTAAGTTTAAGGTCTGATATGGCCAATGGACCTTGAAAAATAAGTGATAAGTAAAAAGCATACAAACTACATACACATACCATTTTCTTAAGGAAAACCTAATTGGAATTACTTCAAACTAGATATTAAGCCTTGTGTGCATTCTTAAAATTTATGAAAACTAAATAAATGTGCACCAGAGTAGGCAAAATTACCAGAAAATTCAAAGAATCCATTACCAAAGCTAAAAGCAACAACAAAAGGAGATAAAATTGGGAGTAATTACCTACCTGTACATTTTGGGGAGAGAGTTCTCCTATCAAGGAGCCCAGTTTTTTACACAATTTTCATTGTCATGTACCTTCCCAAGAAAGCAAAATTACAAGGAAATTTAAAGAAAAAAAAGGGGGGGGGGAGTAATTACCTACCTGTACATTAAATGAAGAGTTCTATTTTTTTTCTCATATAATTTTCCAAAAGATTTAACACTTTTATCAATTACTCGTCAATTTTGTTCCAATCACTCATCATCACATTATTACAAAAAAATTCTTCAACATATTGTTTGTTTTGTTATTTGGTGAGACATCTAGCTTTTCTTTCTTTCCTCATTTTAAAAGCAGATAAAGGTCTATCTTGTAAAAACCTTTTTAAATCTTGAAGATGACTTGAAACAAAGTTGAAAGCTTGGAGCTGCTCGTTTTCGTCTCTTTTCCTGTGAGATTATACTAATTATGTGTTTCACATGAGCAGCGTACCCATTTTACCGAACAATCCCTATGGGGGGATGAATAGCTGGGTTGACTGTGGACTGACTGCCACATTAAGGATTCAAACATATGCACTCAACCCTGGACAACCCCTGAAGGCATCAGAGTCAGGAACACTAACCGCTACACCAAGGGAGTCCATTTGAAAGGTATTCTAATATCTGCCAGAAAACAGTTTGTCTCCTTATCTATTCTTGTAATGTACGACTCTGGCAACAGGTTAGGGTCAGTGTATGTATTCATGTTTGAGATATCTAGTTGCATGACTGAGTTATATGAAAGTGCATATAAATACAATCTTACTTTTAGTGGTGTTGAGGGGAGGATACATAGCTGCAAGGGAGTGGAGGTGGGTGAACACTCCCCGTCCTAGGTAATCAGCCACTACTGAGAATGAGTCTGCAGATCGTTCAAGTTGCTCATGGAACTGATCGTGTTGGCTGCGATGGGTTTCCTATAAAAGACGAACTAATTTGAAACTCCTTTTAAGTAATAATACATCTTTTGAATACTAACACATTGATATTTCCTGAAAGGGAATTGTCAAAAAAATTGTTCAAGCATGTACTTACTGTTCCATTTCATTCACTGCAATGCCTATCAGTTAAGCTAGAAACTTATCTCATTCAGACCATATTATAGCATTATCTCATGGAGGAACAGCATTTTATTGTGAAGAGCACATATCCGAAAAGGCAACTTATTTGTGCACCAAGTAATTACAAAAGGAGTATTCTTGCTGACACCAAAATTTATCTTCCTTTTTGCATACAACCAATAACAATAAACATCTTCAACACAGCCAACCCCCTAACATCACACCAATACCAGGTGCCAAAAATTGAGTTATTCAAGAAAAGATAGGACTCACCTGGGCTTTAATAACTTCTAACATCTTCTTGTTTTCCGGTAAGCAGACAGGGCAGTCAGAATCACTCTCACTGTAGCTTTCAAAGCAACTAGAAAAGAATATCAAAGCTAAAGATGATAAAAGAATATTCTGATGGAATTTAAGAAACAATAAGATACCAAATCTAAGGAACAAATCACGAGTAAATGAGAATTTTGTTCATTTGTTCCTGGTGCTCCCTTCTAAGGCTGAAGAAACAACTGCACATAAAAAAATAGTAAAACTGACACAGGTGGCATAAAGTTATTTCAACTTTTCATCAAGGTACATCAATTATACATTATTTTCATTTTTTCTTTTCTTTTCATATTTGAATGCCAAATCCACTCACATCCATTCTCTAGATGTCATGTGGTCTGCACTGAAACCACATTTCCCTATCCACAAGATTAATCAATTAATATGAAATAAATAATACAAAGCAAAATGCAATACCTTTATATACAGTACAGTATCACTTATTGACTCAACTCCTAATTCTATCCTTCGGAAAAGGTACATATTGCAACCCAATGCAAACATACAAACTTTGAACCATGATAGAATGCCATTTACAATTAAATATATCTCTGTGACTAAAGGTAACAATGAATATGTTTCAGATACTTTTATGAATACAGTATACTCTTAAGAAGTATCAAAGTACATCTTTCACTCCATTCTAAGCACCCACTACTTTTAAGATCTGTTTTATACACTGTATATCTAATTTTTTCTTTCCACAAACATCAAACACTTCCTTTGCTAAACTTTCTTCATCTTCATTCACACATTCCACTCGCCATGGACACACGTCTGTATTTCTTATTAAGAGGAACCAGAGGCATAAACAACTTACTGCTGGTGGAAGGAATGTCTACAAAGGAAGTGTACTGAAGGCAGCTCTAACTCATTGTTGCAAATGTTACACTTTGTTGCAGTGAATTGTGTTGCACTGTTAAGGATAAAACAAAATATATATCAATGAAATACATTTTTTTTTGAAAATACAAAATGGTACCATAATATCTGCTAATGCCAGCTAATGAAATTTTCCAAGAAACAGGGCTGTATCTTACTTCACTTCCTGGAAAGATTCATCATTATTTGAAATTTCATAAAAATGCCCATGAGAATAAGCCAAATCACTAGATCTGCAATTACATCATTATCCTCACTTTCCTGTTTGTGATACATAAAGAGTTTTATTTATCACAATAGAAAAAATAAGATTGATCATACAGTATCAAATAGGGTTTATCAATATCTGTCATCACTGCTTTGATATAAGAAAGTATGTTATACAGGAATGCATTTCCAACTGTATAGTCAAATTCAATTCATGCTACAATGCAAAATGGGAAAGATAACTAGCCATGGCATCCTTAATGTCAGAACTTACATAAGTAACTCCACTATGCAATAAACCTACTCTCACATTTGAGAATAAAATGTGGGATACAAAACATATCTAATGTTTCAATCTAAGCAATACTCGACTGTTAATGGTTCTCAAAATGAAACAACTGCCAAAGCAATAAACTTGAATTGCAATTAGGACCAATTAAAGTATGATCTTAACTTTAACTCTAAAAGTATGCATGGACCTCACAGACAAGCTTTACATCTTCAAATCCAACTACAGTCCTCTTCATATTTCAAACCTACCTCCAAAAATATTTGTGGGAAAATCCTGTTGTACAGGACTGTATGTATATCCCTTAACTCGTTTTGTCATAATGAGGACCATAATCACTGCCTGATACATTATTTTGAGGTGTACTCTGTACTGTTATTGGCATGAACTAAATTTTCAGATCACAAAGACCTTGACAAATTCAGTTTAATTGAAGTGTTTAAATTATATATCACTTTTCATTTCAAGAATTAAAGAAATCTTATGAAGATCCAGCTCCCTACCTAGTCCTTAATTCACGGATGGAGTCTCTCATCTTGGAAGTTTCTTCATAATACTGTTTGGTACGTGCAGTCTCAGTAGCAAGGGTAGAAGTGTGTGCAGAGACCACTCTCAGTAAGTAGTCTCGCACCTGGCCAAGCGTGATGTGTGGGGAAGCAGCCAGCTGATCAACTGCCTCAAGAGGTGGCATTAAACCTCTCTCCTCTGGTAAGACAAACAGCAGTAAGCCAACTTCTTAGTTGGTTGCCTGTCCAGAATCACACACAAAGGATTCATCTCTAAAATACTCCAAGCTCTAAATTGGTGTTCCAAAGAAGCAAACCTATCTCCAGCCCTCTTCAATCTCTTCCAACACAATATCCCTTAGTATGAAACACCTCTCACATACAGATGACCTCTAAATTATAACACAGCTCCCTAACACCACGTAGGCAATAACATACATGCAGCACCACACTACACTAACAGAAAGGGTTCAGAAAAAGGCAACAAAGATAGTACTAGAATTAATATAGCTGAATTACAGGGAAAGGCTACAAGCTTTAAGTTTGCCCACTTTGGAAGAGAGAAGAATGAGAGGTGACCTGATCATAACACTTAAATTTTTAAAACAAATTGATAACACACAGTGAACAGTTCTTCGGGTGTAGGGATATAAGATGAAATTATGCAAGAAATGTGCTTAAAAATATGTAATGAAGTACTTTTTAATATAAGAATGTTGCAATGGAATGGAATAAAATGACTGAAGACATTATTAATGCAAACAGCATACATAAATTTAAAGACTTGTATAACTGTAATGAACGTTGAAAAGCTGGGGCCCCATGAGTGTAAAACTTTCTACCTGTACAGTACAAATAGAACACTGGCTCAATTATAACGGAATGTTTGCATACTTGCAAAAATCCACCATTATCCTCTTAACCTGAAAGACATGAACACAATCTACATCCTCCCATAACTACCACACAACATAAAAAACAACCATGCCAGGTAACACATCTAACACACATGAAATTTACTCTCCATACTACAAACATGAACACAATGGCATAACTAAATGTCCCTTAGTATCCTCTACAAACAATTCACCTATTCTACCCTAAGCTACACTTTACCTGCCAGGTAATCCAACCTTTCAGAAGAAACAAAACAAATCCCTCAGAAAAAAACAGCTGCTTAGTAATCACCAATGCTCAATATACACACAACAAAACCAAAAACCATTTTATACGATACCACTTTCTTGGAACCCAATTTTTTGCAACTGTCCTTGACCCCTCCCTCACAAATACACTTCATAACCAACAATCAACCCCATGCAGAAACAAGAGCTCACCCCCTGATTACTAATTCAGCACTTTTTACAAACAAATCCTCTTTCCCCAAGCAAAACATCACAGACAAAACACCTTTACACACTAATGACTCCCCAACCACTAAACAAAGGTTCATTCCATCAGACAGACAGACATCTGAAATATTCTCCCTAAATACACATTATACTTTTTTTGTCCAAGTTATGGACACCAAGCATCTCTTCAACATTATAAACAATTAACCATATCACAAGACCTCTCATCCCCATGATGTAAATACCACAGAGAAGAAAAAGAACACCTATTCCTTAACTGTCCTACACTCACCCCACAAAAACAAAAACACAATATCATTGCACTTCTCGACCTATGATCACACCCAGTAAACAAGGGTTGCTTCCTGAGCGTTGCAAAAGACTCTAGAAAAGGAAGTTCTCATATAATATCATTCACCATCAACACAGACCACATAAAAAATCCAAACTCAAAACATTATGACCAACCTAATCACTGAAATGGATAGTAAATTGGCACTCCTACCTTAACATGATGAATGACTAAACCAAGATAAAGAAAATCCACACCTCCCACACTATCATAGCCCCAATGCATTAAGCACTTTTATCACAAAGCAATAACATCCCATCTCCCAAAAACAAATATAATCATGACACAACTCAAAAATCAGCCACAAACTACCCACACCTAATATGACATTCATGAAAAACTTGCACAAAATCAACCGTCAAAAACTCACCCACCTTTAATCCCAATGACACTAAAACCCAATTAAAACACTAAAGATCTCCCCCTGAAACATGTCAAACCTCCACATAAGATACTTTGGCCTAAAAGAAAACCACTTACAGTTATCTTCAATCACTCCCAGTTATATAATAAAATCCCAAACATTTGGAAACTTGCTAAAACAATATCCATCCCAAAACTCTCTTACCTATGTTACCAAGACAAGTCATGAGGTGCTGTGGATCTGGAGGAGTGGCAGACGTTGATGATGTGATTAGCTTGAGGGCAGAACACCAAAGACGAGGCTGTTGTTGTGACTTCCGAGAACAAACACCCAACATATTCTCCATATCACCACGTTCTGCATACCAAGCAAGCAATTCTTCATACCTGCAAACAATATTCACATACAAATCTTGTATGTAACTGCTTCTCCCATCCAAGCAAGGTGGTATCAGGAACAAATGAACAATGGCATCATTTGCAAGTATCCATTCTCTAACTGTCGTGTATAATATACTTAAACCACAGATTACCATCTATGGTCAAGCCCCATAAACTACTCCACTGTTTTCCTTGACCACTCTATATGCTCTTGTTCAGTCCACAGACAGCAAGTCATCTACCATACACTACATTGATCCAATTCATTCAATCTTGCACCGACCTCTCATCTTCCCAAACATTCAGGGTGCAATACCCTAAAGCCTTCAACTTACCCTTCCATTTTTTTTTTTCTATGTTAGCTGAGACTGCACAGGCAGCTAAGGCCCTAATCAAGGCCATCCCATTAACGCTATATATGTACATACCCTAGCCTGAGCCAGGTACCCATTTTATCGACCAAACCCTATGGGTGGATGAACAACTGGGTTAACTGTGGACTGACTGCCACAACCAGGATTCGAACCTATGTGCTCGACCCTTTCTTTGTTTATCCTCTCCATGTGCACAAACCACTTCAGCACATCCTAATTAGCTCTCTCAATCAGACTGCAATGCACCTCTCTCTTACAGTTTCATTCCTGACAAAATTAATCCATCTCACATCACATATTGTTCTCCAGTATTTCATTCCCAACACATCCACCTTCTTCCTTTCTTTTGCATTCATGGCCCAGGACTTACATCCACACAACAGTAAGGGTGGTTATACCTTCAAACATACTCCTTTTTGCCCTAGCAGGCATTAACCTCGACTCTCACATGCTCCTTAATGTACTCAGGATCATAGCCTTTCATTCTATGATTCCCTTCAGCTCCCATGGTTCCATCATCTAATATGAGCACTCCTAGGTTCCAAAAGCAGTCTAGTTTCTACAGTCCCTCTATTCACACCATACTCAAACCACCTTGTTGCCTTACTTTTTCATATTTGCTCAACTTTATCTTCATCATATCCTACAAAAAATTTAAAATATCAATCATAGTGAAGCTAAAGAGTTCTCTTCTTTCCTCCCCACCTCTTATAAACTTTCCATATTTAAAAGTCTGGTTTACAAATGTAATAGTGCCATTTCACATACTACAGAAAAATCTTGGGGCTATGTCAGCAGAGCCTATATCCTACCTGAGATTACAGTATTCAGGGCCAGTTATAAAGACAATTAGGAAAGGCAGGGATAAACCTACACTGGTTAACAAAATTCCAGGAGGAACCTTAAAACCACATAGGACAAAGTTAAGTGAAGGCATGACATATACTTATTATGTTAACTGGCAAACTAATGGTAAATACAGGGAAACTCTAATCTAAAATGATGATGTATTTCACCAGCATCTTCACATCCATAATGCTTTCTAGAAAGCAAATCCATTTTGATCATGAGAATCTTGTCATGTGTCTTGAATATGAGAATGAGGGACTTTAGCTCTGCTACCTCACCTTGTAATAAGACAGGACAACAAAGCATATAAAAAACAACTATCTAACTGCCCAATAGCTATCCAACAAAACAAAAATGGTAATCTAACTTCCCAATAGCTGGGAATCTCTGAACTTTTGAGATACATTCATGCATGAACATACACTTACATTCCAGCTTGTTCCCACAAGAGAAGTTTGCCATCATGGAACTTGTGCTTGTCACAGAGCAGCAGAGCATGGTCACGACAGTACTCATTGTCTGAACTACGTAAAAGTTCCATCACCTTTTCTCCTAATGCCACTTGTTCCTGACCTACATGAAGGTTTACAAAAAAAAAAATACATTAAGCATCAGGTAGGTTACATTCTTAAAATCCAAAGCATTTTTTTTAGATACTGTCTTTTTCCACTTTTTCATGTTGTCTGACTTCAGTTCCCTTGTGTGTACAGTATATGCAAAAACAGCCCTCATCCCTTTCACAAAATGTTCAAACCAACATTAAGTAGTACACGATCTGAATAGCAATGCCAAATCTTCAATATCAAAACTTTTGACGGACAGAAACTGAAAAGATAACAAGTTTTTGCATGCAATACCCTTACGTGACAATGACAGGCATATATCCATTCAGGAAATATAACACAGACCTATTACCTAAATATTTCACAGGGAAAACAGTATACAGTATCTTTATCTAGATATTTCATGGTTTTAACATATCAAAATTAAAAAACAAACTTTTCCACTAAGTAACCAACTAATTATTTCTCATAATTATATTCAAATTTTCATGCATACTTTCTTGAACACTGGAGGGGCAGAACATATAAGCAAAATGAATTTTTACCCATCTCTCAAACAAGATTTTTCATTCTTTCTACATCAAATCTCTCCATGAGGTATACCATCTCAACATTTTATTCCCCATTCTTAAAACTTATATTTGCCACAAAGTCCTGTGATATACTAAATATCAATGCCATATAATACAGAAAGAAAACTGTTATGTTTTGAACACTACTGTTTGCCCCTGATATCAGGAAAATTGACATACAGAAACATTAGCATTTATGTAAGAATTTACATATAAAAGAGCAATGACATTTCAGTCACATGATGCAACATATAACATTTACCTATTTACCAAAAAAATCACATTATCACAAACCACCTTCAGGAGCAAGACTGTACTGGTGAAGATATTCAGCCAACAACGTGGTATACAGCTTGACAGAAAGTTTGCCAGGTATGGTAGCCATCTTCTCCAAAAACATGATGGCTTGCTCACTGTGACCCACAAACAAGTACTCAAATTCTTCAGGGTCCGCACAAACTGGCTCTTCTGGGGTAAGATACCCATCCAACGATCCCTAAAAAGATGTCTGTCATCAATAATTATCAACAAAGAAATGCTGTGATGCAAGAGACATCCTTTACACAATAAATTAAACCGACGCTCAATGAACAACCAACCACTCCCCTAACCCAGTTCTAAATGCCACCCCACCAGACATACACCCATCTGAAACTAAATAAACTAGTTACTCTTTCTTATCTATCCTCTGGACATTACCCTTTCCTACAACACTTCTAACACAAAGTCATCATATCTGAAGGCCTCTCAAGCCTATACAATAATTACCACAATGAAGACACCAAACATTTATTGCTCAATTGCCCAACACTCTCCCCACACAGACACTCTCACAACATTGCAACACTTTATGTCCTGTGATCCAGCACATCGATATGGGAGGCTTTCTGAACACTAAAGGAGTCCTGTAGGATATATATATATATGGGACTCCTGGGGCAAGAAGTGTATATAATGTGTGTATATACAAAGTGGAGAGGAGAATTTCCAGCCCTCCTCTCCCATTCCTTTTAGTCGTCTTCTGTGACACGCCAGGAATACATGGGCAGTATTCTTTGTCCCCTAGCCCCAGAAATGGGAACCAAGTAAGATTTATACCTCAAAGGCTGAGTCATCTGTTCCTTACGCTAACTCGCTAATGCGGGAAAGAGAATACAAATAAAACAATATATATCTATATTTTTTTTTCCATACCTATTCGCCATTTCCTGCACTAGCGAGGTAGCGTTAAGAGCAGAGGACTGAGCCTTAGAGGGAAAACCCTCTCTTGGCCCCCTTCTCTGTTCCGTTTTTGGAAAAGTCAAAAACAGGAGGGGAAGATTTCCAGCCCCCCACCGCCTACCCATTTAGTCGCCTTTTACGACATGCAGGGTATACTTGGGAAGTATTCTTCCTCCCCTATCTCCAGGGATAATGACCAAATTGGAGGTGGAAGGATGGAGTGAAAGGGATTTTGAGCGAACGGGGCCTGAACATGCAGGAGGGTGAAAGG
>JAYMFT010208195.1:0-25426 GCA_038088735.1 Panulirus argus | reverse complement strand
TCTCTCTATATTTCAGTTAGGGCCTGGCCTTGATGTGGACTTTTGTCCGTGACTGGAGCCTTCAACATAAAAAAAAAAAAAACTATCCAGGAGCAGCTGTTCGTTCTTAATCATTATTTTCATATATTACAAATGGGTCTTAATGTTTGGATTTGAAATTTGAAACGATACATTTTGTGCTCATTCTTGCCACTTTTGACAGGAACTGATTATAATGAGAAAATTTTGAAAGAATTCTTCATGCCTTTGAAATTAGCTCAATGGGAGAGATTGCCTGCAAGTGGAGAAATCTTTTCTTTTTATTTCTTTTACAGCAAGGATAAAATTCTGTGGTACCAAAGGGTTTAAATTATTACAGGTGGAAGGGATGGTTCAAGGTGCGGAGGCCAAGATGAAGGGGAGCGGGCCGGAGGAGGTGAAGGTGGTGGTGCGATGTCGCCCGATGAATGAGCAGGAAACTGCTGGTGGCCATAAAAGGTGAAAATCTTGTGACCTTAGTTGGATATGATTGTTACAAAACATGATTTTGATGAAATTCTTTCCAATCTTTTAAAGGTTTACAATAGTACAGTATGTATTTAAACTTAGTATTAGATATTTTGATATGTTTTGGTGGTAGCTTTGAGTGCATTGTACATATTATGGATGCTATCTGCTTGTTACAAAAATTAATCAAACGTCTCATAGCAGTTCAACAATACTTTTCTTCTGTATCTAACTAATGAGGTAAAAGAGAGCTCCAAAGCTTTCTGAAATCTTTTAAAAATAAAGCTGACTGTTAAAGTGGGTGTATATGACATGATTTATAGTAATGTTGAATTGATCATTACTGAGAGAATGTTCTATCTTCTTACCTAATCTTTCTTCAGGGTGGTTGACATGGATGTAGATCGGGGGGTGGTGGAGCTCCGCAACGTCAAGGCACCAGATACTGATCCCCCAAAGACCTTTACTTTTGATGCTGTGTATGACTGGAAGTAAGTCATCATTGACATGATTGTAGATGTAGTTCATCATGGCTAGACACATTTTGTTTAAGCTCTTAAATGTTAGTTTATATTAAAGGTTTCATGCTACATGGGTCTGTGTTACTGTTTCTACACTTGCTGGTCTTTTGATTACTTTTCAGTTATAATCGGCTAAAGTGTGATCATAAGTTGTCAAAATCATTCTTATATTGTCTTTATAAGTTCTGATAGAAATTTGTTTGCATACTTTGCTATACATGGTGATTGGCCTACTCATGACGATGATGTAAATTGTTAATCTTTCTGCACAAACCAGTTCCAAGCAACAAGAACTCTACGATGAAACATTCCGACCACTTGTTGAATCTGTCCTATGTGGATTCAATGGTACAATCTTTGCCTATGGTCAGACTGGCACTGGCAAGACCTATACAATGGAAGGTGAGAAGAGTGATGTATATTTTTAGTTTTTATTGCTTTCTTAATTGCTCTACTTGCTTGACGTGTTAAGTAAAGCGTAATTATTACAACATGTATGTATATATTTACATATGTTTATTCTTTATTGCTCCTAGACCCCATTCTTGAAAGGGGTACTGGAATTTCTCCAAGACCTCTTGGGCTGTACAGCATTGGGCTGGAAGAGCCTCTAGAAATAGTTCCTAGGTAACAAAAGGACTCTTTCATAGAAACTGGTCCTGGGATAATTATAGATAAATGAAATATATATTTTTTTATGCTTTCTGAGGTTTGCTGGCTCGCTCGCCTTAACTGTCATTTACCCTCATTTTTAGCCCTTGCACCTAACTCTTGGCCTCTTTCAGGTGGTAATATTCCATGCTTTTGTCTCTGTTATTTCTCTTGTTTTTATGATTTTTTGCACATGTATGCATTCCATTTCTTTAGCCTAATCTACGCATTGTGGTGCAGAAATTTGAAAGAATTTTGGATAAATACAATAGGTAGATTTGTAATTGTTTTTATGGTATATACAGGTATATATATATTTTTCAGTCAAATGAAATTTGACTTTGGAAGACCCCAAACTATGGTATTCAACATATCTTACATCCAAACATTGTTTGGTCTCAGGGAATTTGTACTGGAGATCTTTTATCCAGTTATGGCAGAAATAAGGCAGTTAGTGTAAATTATATGACGATAGCCATGATAAGGTTTGGTCACCATTATGATTACTTTCTTCTGTTTAAGATGAAACATGGAAACTGTAAAGAAAATTATTTATCTTGTTATTCTTCAGGTATACGAGATGACCCAGAACAACGTGGTGTGATCCCGAATTCCTTTGAGCACATATTTAATCACATTGCTCGTAGCAGTAATCAACAATACCTCATACGTTCCTCGTATCTAGAAATATACCAGGAGGAGATTAGGTGTGTATATATACCAGGTATATAGTTGTCATCATGGCCAACATAGAATGGATAGTTATATGCTGCATCTTTGGCCATCTCTTGTTAACCATAAGTGAATAGTCATTAACAGTGGTTAAGTGACTGCTGTTGACAGGATAAAACTATCAAAATTAATATTTCATAAAGGGTATGGAAGATGGGGGACATTTTAGAAAAAAGGTTCAAGTAGCACATTTCACTGGATTTCCACTTGATGATAGAATGGACATCCTTAGAGGAAATCTGAAAATATGATTACCTTTTTTTTTATTGATTGTTTCAGAATTTTTATAAGTTCATATATCCAGCCATTAGAATTTATGTGTGGAGTTTCATAATGAATGTGCTGAAGAATTATTTTTAAGGATAACACCAATAAGGAAAAGTACTGACTTTAGTTTCAAAGATGTCACTGATATATTGTTACAATAACGAGCTTTAAGGCTCTTAGTTTGATTATATACATGATAAGTTTTCATACAAATAAAATGATGATTGATAAATTTTTGCAGAGACCTGTTAGGAAAAGACCAAAAAAGGAGACTAGAGCTGAAGGAGAGGCCAGATACTGGTGTGTATGTTAAGGATCTTCAGCAGTTTGTGTGTAAGAGTGTCAATGAAATCCAACATGTTATGACTGTCGGCAACCAGAATAGAGCTGTTGGGTAAGAATACATCAAACACTTATTTTATGTTATAGAACTATTATCGTTATTCTCAAATGATAAATTCCCTATGTTTGAAGTAGGTTAATTCATGAAGAATCTTTTCTGACTTACATTATAATGAACTGAAAAGACACACACACTGTCATTTATGAACTTCATGCTGTATAAACCCCTTGATAGTGTGTGGAGATTGATGTTCTCCCCAGCTCCATCAGCCCATTATGTGTATCGTTAAAGTTTTGTCTTTGTTCGATCTAGTATTATTTATATGCTCATAATATTCTCTACAACTTCCATGTAGTGGCTTTGCAGATGATCACTCTGCCAGATTTTTTATGACTTGCTCATTTGAGACCAGATGTAATACACATATGTTGGTGTCCATACTTTACATCATAATTTCTTCAGTTAACTCGGTATTTCATTTGTTGTACTTGCTTCTCCTTTTAATTGCTACCTTTAGGTTATTTTGTTAATCCATTGCATGTAATAGGTGAGCTTTGAAATTCAAAATCATAACTGATTTACTCACGCATAGTAATCTAAAGTCAAAGTGCTGCTATGTTATTGTGAGTAGTGGTGAAATTGCTTCTAATGATGTAGCAGAAAACTGGTCATGGAGGATGACTTAGGAATCACTGTTCATTCATTTACTGAGCTTGCTGTCTGATTATACAATCCAGTGTGATGTTTGGTAAGATATAAAAGCTGTTGTATCTTCTAGTCTCAGAAAGTATCCGTGCTTAAACTAGAATTTTGTATAATATTAGATTTACTAAACATTACAGGGCAACAAACATGAATCTTCACAGCTCTCGGTCACATGCCATCTTCATCATCACCATCGAATGTAGCGATGTTGATTTAAAGGGTAAAGGTCACATCAGAGTTGGAAAGCTCAACCTTGTTGATTTGGCAGGATCTGAACGACAGTCCAAAACTGGCTCTGTGGTAAGTGAAAAGGTGTATGGATTAGTAGAAAGCCAATGGAGGCAACATAATTTGCTTTATGATTAATTGTTTATTCAGTTCAACACTTGAAGTATGTAGACTGGTAGCAGTGGAATATTTAGGACAGGTTCTGTATTTACTGCTATAACGTGAGTTGGAGAAGATCATACATAAAAGAGAGATGAAGATTTAATCTGATTGAAATTATAAAGATAATAATTGTATTATTATCACCATTATTTTTATTGTTATTAATAGTTATTATTATTACAGCTAACTGTAATATAACCATGACTTAGTTAACCGGAAAACACCAAACTATGGCACCATTTAGTTTTTCCATGTACAGATAAAAACCAAATAACAACCCCATTCAGTTCCCTTTTGGATGAAAACCTGACAAAATGGCACTATTCAATTTTTCTGCTTCATTTTTTAGAGAAATTAGCTCTATACTGAGGGTCCTAAATTTTACTTAGATTTACAAATTTTATTGTTAATGAATTAATACTTGATATAAAATCCAACAAGAGGATGTTCTTTACCTCTCCCACCAAACCTGTTCTAACACAGTAGCATTTAGGATGCATTCTGTACTCTTTTCCCAACCCATTTTTCTCTAATAAATGCATTACAAACATTGTATTTATAAGTGAGTCACTTAAAAACTATTGGAATTAAGGTAATACATACAGAGACAATTTGTTTAATTCATTATAACAAAAATACCCTCTGTATTTTTGTTCACAGTATTTTTGTTGAAAATATAAAAGGGTGGTATACTTAGTTGGTTTGGATATGTGTAGAGATTTACAAAGGCAGGTTTTAAGTGAGGTTAATGGAAGTATACATAGGGTAAGACTAGCTATAAAATGAAGGAATGGGTTGAGAGAATATTTGTAGGAGGGTGTATTGTTGAATATTCTTACTTTTGGGTGTTTGTCAAGGTTTTACTTAAACTATCTTAATTTGATAGTGGAAGATAGTCTATAGGATGTACAGTATTGCAAGGATACAGACAGGTTTGACTATTATCATCTGAATTCTGCTTTACCAGATTGTATTTTTGAGTTCTTGGGCTCATACTCATGAATTTTGAAATAAGTTGCACTAATTTTGTAATTTAGTATGTTAGTAAATCTCTTATTGATGATATGCTGATATTTCACCATCTTTTTGCAGTTATTTAGAACTGTAATTGAATTGAGCTGTATGTTTCTTATGCATGATGTGGGTTCAGGCAATGATGCACTTTCATAGTCACTTGATTATTCCCTGAGTAGGGGATTCAGAATTCCATTTACATTTCTTGTGGAAGTTGTAAGAGATGTAAACCCTTTCCCCATTTATTATCATTTTCCAAAAAAACAGAAACAGAAGAAAAAGCTAAATGAGGGTTTATCCTCAAGAGCTAATGGGCTGGGGTACCTTAATGCATAGGGTTATAACCAAAATGAAAAGAAGAGAGAGATACATGCTGTGTTTGATGAGAATAATATGAATGTTCTGGCTCAGACTGAAATTGCTATGAAGAGTAAAAGATAGCAGAATGGTATGGGGTAGATTCAGGGATTGCATGGGTGTATGAGTGAAACAGGAGGTGGAACCTCTTGTGAAGGAGCTGGGGAGAGCAGGGTTTGCTGAAGTGGTTCAAAGATATGGAGAGAATTAACAAAAAAGACTGGCACTGATGAGTTATGCATCATAAGTGGAGGAAGCATGGGATAATACCTACCTACAATTGCCTACAACAAGACTTTACCATGATGACATGGATAGTGTGCTTAGTGCACATTACATGTCTAGCTTGTTGAATAATGCTGTTTCTTTCTACTGTCACCTGCATTACGTGATTATGTATTCTGGGTTCATCTGGGACTGAGTTTAACATGTCTCAAATTTTTCATGTTTCTTATTTCTCCTGGAAGTGCATCAAATTGTTATTCTAGCTTCCTGGTTTACCTTTCATATATATATTTTGTGTGCTTTTTCTTGTTATGTTCCATTGTATTTTTGTAGATTTAATAACTCTCTGTCTTCAGGTACTAGTGATATGTTTTCCTTCATACCTTCAATTTTTGCCATGCGCAAATTATTACATACCTTTGTCATCTTTCTAGGCTTTATAGTTACAGGTTTTTCAGCCTTCCATGGTAGTTCATTTGTTCCATCCCCTTGATTGTGCTAATGAGCTGTTTATGAATTCTCTCTAATTTGATTATTTCTGTTTGTTGTATTGTTGAACATATGACAGCAGTATTCAATTTTGCTTCTTTTCTTTACATTAAACAGTTTCATCAGCAGTCTTCTGTCTCTTGTAGTGAAAGTTCTCAAAACCATACCTCCCATTATTAGGCTGGATTGTGGTATCTTCTCAATATCTTCCCTAGATTTTAGTTTCTCACATATGATGATACCCAAATCTTTTACATTTGTCTCACTTCCTATCTCTTTCTCTGTTGGACCTTTACATGGTGTCACAAAAGCATTCTTACTCGTTACATAACTTATTCAAATTTATCTTTGCTGAATTCCATCACATTTGCTTTTACCCATTTTGATGTTGTGTCCAAGTCTTTTTGCATCTCCGTTTGATCAGCTTCGTCTACAGTCATTTTATTTACTCTGGTGGGAAAGGCAATTAGATGTAGAAAGATTAAGGATTTGATGAGCTTGGCAGATTGATGGAAAGTTTCATGAAAGTAGTAAATTTTGGAAAAGTGTAGTACTATATGAAGATAAGACTACATTGATTAAAGTTGAAAGTGAAAATTTTATATGCTGTATTAGATGTTGCATTATTTAAGATTATTGATTTTAACTTTGTTTCATTTTCAGGGAGACAGGTTAAAAGAAGCCACCAAGATCAATTTGTCACTCTCAGCTCTAGGAAATGTCATATCTGCATTAGTGGATGGCAAGAGTACTCATATTCCATACAGAGATTCAAAGCTCACAAGACTCTTGCAAGGTAGGTATTACTGCATTTTATTGAATGATGCTTGTATATGCTCAGATCCATTAGAGATGGTTTAGACCCTTTTTTATTCTTATTTTCTAGTTATTTCCAGGAAATTTTTTTTAACTTCCTTACCACATACCATGGCAGCCAGAACATGTTCTAGTGACTAGTAAATAGCAGTTCATCATCCTTACCTGATGATCTTGGAGCAGTTCTATTCTTCTAGACTATTTATTTGTGGATTTTAGATTTAAGGGTTGCCATAGCCTTTTCCCTGAGGCATGAAGTTCATGATAGGAGATAGATAAAGGACTATAGTAGTGGCAGAGATCATGTAAGAATGCTTTACAGCTGAGGTGATGAAAAGGCAGTAGGTGCATATATTTGTAATCTATATAAAAAACAGGTTTTTGGATATATTTTTTTGTCAGTGCCTCTTGATGCCTCAGTTATATTGTAACATATTTTTGCTTAATTTTTTCTAATGTTTTGGTTGGTAGTGTCTTTTTCTCACCTGCTTTGCTGGTGTGTGTAGGTTTCATTTGAATATTTTATACTGTACTGTACAAAAAAGAATTGCTTTTTTTTCAGAAGTTAGTTTTTCATTTTTTGAATGAAGAGTGATATCCAAGAGATATTTTTCCCTTTCCATAGTAAAGACACAGTCACCCCATGAAAATTTGGAATGGGGTTCGTTTTGGTAGATAGGGAGATAGATGTAGAGCTCATGGAAATAAAACTCCTGTAGTGTAAGAAACCCATTGGTGATGTTTACAATATTTTTCAAAGACATTCTGTACATTAGTTTGCATTTAGACAGGTAAGAATGTTATCTTCCAATTGACTAACAAGAAGTCTAGAGTGAGGTTGTCTCTGGTTAAGTAACTGAGGCAGATCAGTAAAAGATTTGTAGAAAGATTTGAGAGGAATGCAGACACTTGGGAAGTAATATTGATTAGTATGCCATGTTAAGTGTGGGAATGGATGAATTTGATTATGACAGTGATAACTGAATTCAGTTTGAGGATCTCCTTTATGTTATTTTTAGTCCTGCTGTTTAGTTAATCAGATTTTAATTTGTTTTTACTCAGATTCTTTGGGAGGAAACTCAAAAACTATCATGGTTGCCAACATAGGCCCTGCAAGCTACAATTATGATGAGACGATAACGACCCTCCGTTATGCTAACCGTGCCAAGAACATAAAGAATAAACCAAAGATCAATGAGGATCCAAAAGATGCCATTCTTCGAGAATATCAACAGGAACTTGCACGCCTTAAGGTGAAATCACTTTCTCACATTTTAGTTCTGTATGGTCCCACGAGAGGTAGTGTGCTTGTACAGACCAAATGTATGCTCTGAAGCATTTGTGAGTCATATACTTAGAGAAAGAGTGTGTATTTTATGTGGCAAATATGGACTTAGAAAATGTATGTGGGAGGCTTGATAGAAAGGTTTTGTGGAAGGTGCTGTGAATATATAGTGTAAACTGAAAACTATTAAATACAGTTAATAGTTTTTACTGGGAGAGTAAGGCATGTGTGTGAGTAGGAAGGAAGGTGATTTTCAAGTGATAATGCACAATATTACTTTGCAGGCACAGCTCACACAGCGTGGAGGGAAGAAGAAAAAGAAAAAGAAGCATGTTGAGGGAGACACAGCTGAGGGTGAGGAGGAAGAAGAGGATGGTGTTGATGAAGAAGGTATATTACATCAACAACAGGAACTGGAGGTGGAGAGGAATCGCATCCTTAATGATCAGCACATGATTGAAGAGGTCAGGAAAATTTCACTTTCATATTTTAGGTTATATTGGGGCCAAGTGAGGATTTTCCCTCTAAGCCTCAGTCCTCTGTTCTTAACGCTACCTCGCTAACGCGGGAAAAGGCGAATATTTATGAAAAAAAAAATTATTATTCTCACTCCAAATAACCTTTCACTTTCAGAATATTTAAGCTTGGACTATATTCTTTTGTTGTCCATTTTTAGAAATTCCATGGTCTTCAGATTGTCTTCTGTGCCACTCATATGGTCCCAAAGATTACAATGAGAAGAGATTTCAAAGTTTTGTTTTTACTGGGTTTGTGATGAGCATTCAAGGTTTTTATATTTTATGTATTCCTTGGTATAGTGACTACAGATTTGAATGGCTTTTTGTAGGATATACTCTGCTTGATGACTTGCAGTGTTTGGTAGTAACCGGATTTTTTTCAATTTTTTATAGTAATCAATGTGGCAAGGGCAAAAAGAATCAAATCAAAGCTATTTCCATATTAGGGCAAATAGAACTCCTCGTAGATATGGAATAGCTGTTCACAAAAGAATTGATTATGGCATTCCCAGCTTTTGAGAAGCAGATTGTAGTAGCTTTCTTTATGTGGGGTTACCAGGATACTAAGAGGATACAGTTATGCCCAACATGTGTATGTTATTGCAGGGTTTAATTGCAGTGTTTTAAATTAAAGAAAAAGCCATAGGAGGAAATTTGATTTTAGTACTGTTGACCTCATCCAGATTACTACTTACCCTTTCCAAGATGTTGCAGAGATCTGAGATAAGAGAGGAGATATATTCATTGCAAGAAAATGAGTAAGGAATAGAGCGAGAAAGGAACTGAAAACTAGTTGCAGTATGTAAATTGGAATCATTGGCAGAAAAGTGAATATGGTTAGAGGTATTCCTTTATAGAGATAGGCTGCACCCAAGAAGAGAAAAGTTGGGCTTTAAGACAGATGAAATAGGTGAGCAAGGATTGGAGCTAGTTTGGAGGCTTATCCTTTAAGAAAAGAGAAGGTATGCAATCCAGACCAGATGCCTTACCCACCTGTAGTTGGGAGACTATTTAGAGGATCTTGTGTGATGTAAATGTCAGAGAGAGCACAGGTTTAGTGGGAGGAGATGGGGAAGAATCATTCAAAGTAGTGTTAGAGGAGAATGAGGTTCCTAAAAAAGGAATTTATCTGTAAGATAATTAGCTATATAGATTGATCATATTGGGAGAGAGAGGAGGTAAGGTTAAGTTAGAGAAATTGATAGAGATATTTTTGGTTAAGGACAAGAAAAATTTGTCTGCCAATGAATTCAAAATAGTAATTTCTTCTTATGAAGCTTTGCTTGACTCTACAAATAATGGTTTTGCCGTGATTCAGAGTGGATGATGAAAGCAGATTTGAGATTCAGGAGAGGGGGAGGTTCATAATCTGATGTGGTTTGTCCATGATATGACAGGTATGAGAGCAAGAGCAATCAATACATGTCTGGTCAAATGTAGACTTAGTAGAAGAGATGTAGGACTCCAGTCCAACTTAGATTACCCCCACTATATGGTAAGCACAGCTGGAGGTATCCTAAGAGGTGAAGCAGTGCTCGTACCAAGGAAAGTTGGTGCAATATCTGTGTATGGATGACCGTTGAGCATGGATGACCATTGAGCAGTGGAGGTGGTTATGCCCAGTTGGAAGTGACAGAGATAAGATTGAGGGCAGAAATAGTCTGTTTATATTGAAAGGGTTCAGAGGTATTAAAAGAGGTTGAGTATGTTAGAAGAGTGATCATGGCAATTTTGAACTCTTGTTGGATGTTTGATTATTTGCTGCAGATTGTTGAGGAAGGAAAAGGAAAGGTCTCGGCTGCATTAGGATCACCCAGATTTGAACTTAAAACCAATTTTGTGGTGCAAATTGAAATCCCTTGCTCAGAGGATTTCAGTGCATGGATGTGAAGAGAACAGTGCTTCATGGCAGTAAGCCAGAGAGGTATACATATTTGGGGAAATCTTGGGGGAGAGGGAAATACGCAAAACATAAAAGCAGAGTTGTAGAAATTTTGAGCCTGAGGGCTGTAGAGTTGGGGAGACTTCAAGATTTACATTGTGAGCAGTGGGTGTTTTTTCACTACAGAAAGCACAAGCACAACCCTTGGGAGTGGAAACAATGGTAAACGTTAAAGTAAGAGATTTGATAGTATAGAGGAGAGGCAGCCTTAGAGAGTTAGGTTTCACTGAGAAAAATAGTTTTGGGGAGGAGAAAAACAAATAATGTTCAACAAAGGGAAGGGTTGATTTGAAACCAGAAACACTGCAATGTCTGAGGAGATGGCATAGGTTCCAGTTGCTTAATCTGTTGTGTGATGTGATGACATGTGTTTTTATGATTTAGAGAGTTATATCTTGGGAGGGGATGCATTGAAAATAGTTTTAGCAACTATTTAGTGTTTGATGGGTGATGCACATATGAAAGTGTTTCATTGCGCTAGAATTTGGTGGGGATTTAGCTGTATAGATGTTTGAAGTGTAAGTGTAGGATGCGTTCCTTTTTCTGGATGGGAGTGTGATGATTTGTGAGGTAGTGGCAGGGATGAATGGGATAGTGTGTGCCTTTAGTAAGTTGTGAACTGTACCATATATTAACCTCAGATGAATATATTCCCATTCTGTTTCTGACTTCATATTACTTATGTAGCAAACTGAAGCTTTGCTTAGAATTAGCATTTAATGTATTACTTTGGCATACCCATAAGGTTCCATACTTTTACTGCATTTTACCCACTTTATGTACAATAGTTTTTCATGCCTACAAGACTCCAGAATAGTTGTACAGCATATCTACATTTTACCAGTAAGGTATACAGCATGCCTGCACTGCTTCATAATATTTCTGCAGTTTATGCACAGTGCCTCAGAGTGTTTATTTACTTACTTTTTTAAATTTATTGTTTCCAGGAAAAGCAGCGGTACTTAACAGAGTTGAAGGACAAAGAGGCAGTGTTGATAAGCACTAAAGAAGCTCAGGAGAAGCTTTTGGGACGCATACAGACAATGGAATCAAAGCTTTTGTGTGGTGGCAAAAACATTATTGATCACACCAATGAACAGCAGAGAGCACTACAGCAAAGAACTCAAGAACTCATGGAACAAAAGGTTTGTCATATCAGTTGTGTTTACCTCATACTGTGTTGGATGTAACGGTATGGAAGATATCCAAACTTTCCATCTGAGAATATTCCCAGGTTTTCATATGCATTCATTACTTGTATTTTTGTATTTATCCAATATTGGTCATTTGCCAAAGTTTCATATATGTTTTAAACATCTTAATTCTTGTATATAATGATCATTTCTGTTTCTCACATGTTTTCCATTATAGACTAGTTATTAATTTTTTGTTCCATTGCTAAGTTCACTGTTTGATTCTCTTTATATTTGATACAAACTTTGAGATTTTCTCCATCATGTTATAGGAGTCACTGTGTCTTCCCGGATTTATATTTGTTTTTTTCAGGAACCCTTGTATTTTATTGCTAAACAAGACCTTGCATTAAACTTCATTCTTCTCATGCTGCTTACCTCTAAAATACTTCATCAGTTGTAGTTTGTTCTTGAGCAACTTTTCTCCTGGTCCCTTTCATGATTTTTGCTACTGATAAGTCCTTGTCAGTGTTATAATTCATATGAACTTCCCTATCCCACCTTCACTTTACCCTGTTTAATCTGATTCTGCCCCACTTTTTTCACTGAATTATAGTTTTGGCCTTATTATTGACCATTGCTTTATGCTTATCAGGTACCAGAATTATAGTAGTGCAAATAGAGGACTTTTATACTAAGTATCATATATTAGTAAATTGGTAGCAGAATTAACATTTTGAAAAAGTACTGCATTCTCTTAATGGATAAAACTCAGAGTAAGATAGTGTTATAAAATGAAAAATATTCAATATTCCACTCAAGATGGATAGAATGGACAATCAAATTTCATTTAATATTATGATTTACTATTGGTTTATTTTTCTTTACACAGAAAAGAGAACGAGAAATGCTGCAGTTATTAGAAAAGGAAGAGGAGTCATCCTGTGAAATTGCTTCCACCTTTTCTTCACTACAGGGAGAAGTTGAAGCTAAGACTCGTAAATTAAAAAAGTTATTTGCTAAACTACAGTCAGTCAAACAGGAAATGGCAGACCTTCATGAAGAATTTTGTCGAGATCGTGTTGATCTTCAGCATACTCAGGATGTTCTCACCAGGTCTGCTGGGCAGTATTTCATGTGAAGTCCTCTAATAAGAAAGCTAGATTCTATGTCATTCTTTTTTCTGTCTGACTCATCTACATCAAGGCTTTACCATACTTGAGATTTCTTAGTTACATCAGACCATTGCTAATTGTAGTAAACTCAGTTTACATCATTAGCTCTTTTATAATGTTTCCGATAGTAATTATGATAAATTGTTTTATAGATAAGACTTAACCATATGTCTTAAGCAACGTGTTCTGTATGTTGAAATTAGAAAAGTTTCTTTTTCTGTAGTTGACTCTTTTATACTAGTACTTGTATTTTCAAGCCAGGTCATCCAAGTGCATGATATCCATAAGATTCAAAGAAAATGGAAATCATGAGCTCGTGCAAAGTTGGGGTCATCTTTTCCACCCTTCCATCATGGCTTTTCATGAGCCTTCAGTAGATTGCTTAAATATATCTTAATTCATTTGCAGTCACTTTTTCATGATATTGCTTTAATGTCTTAGACTTAGAATGAGATATTGTGTGAAAGTATGCTTAGTATATGAATTCTTTTAGTGGGATTATACCTTTACACAGGAGAGACTGTTTTCTCTGTCTGACTGTGCAGCTTAAGCACTTCATTCCCTAATTCTATAATTGTGGTTTTCTTGAAGTATTTATTTTTGAAAAGGAGTTTATAAACCATTCACATGACTTCCATTCCATCCTTGCATGTCTCACATAATCTCTCTGTGGCTAATATTTGAACCATTGTTTTATTGATAAAGACAGTATAAACCTGCAGGAGTTCGGATGGTTAGAGGATCAGCCCTTATTTGCCTTTACAGGACATCTGATTAAGGAGAAGCAATGTGGTTTCAAGAAAGATGGAGGGTGTGTGGACCAAGTGTTTGCTTTGAATAAATACTTGGAGAATGATAGTGACTTGAATGTGGCAATGACAAATATGGGTAAAGATAAAGCATAAGAGTAAATATTAATGGTTTATGAAAGCTGCTATGTATATATGAGGAGAACTGAAATTTATTGAAATGCAATGAGGACTTCTTACCAAGAGAGTAAGGCATGTGTGCAAATAGGAAGGGGGGAGGTTGAGTGTGTCCTGGTGAAAGTGCATCTGCATCAGGGATTTGTAATGTCACCATGTTTGTTTTAGTTGTTCATGGATGGGATGGTGAGGAGGTGGATGTGAGGGATTTAGAACAAGAAATGGGTTTGCAATATTCTCGGGTGTGTGAGGAGAGCAGTATGCTGTCAGTGGACTGAAACAGGACATATGAAGTGATAGAATTGTCTGTGAGGTTTGTCTGTGGATGGTTTCTTTATATCCCATATGAAAGCATGAGAATGGATGTGTCTGTATGAAACCATTGTTTGTTTGCTCATTAATGAGGTAGAACAAGCAAACAATAGACTTTCGCACACCTTCATTCCCTAGCTATGATGTAGAATGTCTTAATTCTGTGCCAACCATCCAGAGTTAAACCTCACAGACTATTCCTGGACCATTTTATATGTTCTAGTTCAACTTATTAATAGCTTATTCTGCTAGTCATGAGACACTTCACCCTAGGCCATACAAGCACTGAATTGCTTGACTAAACAAACAACACTCATTCACTTTCTTGAAGAACTCGGCTACAGTTACATCCACCCCCTGCCACTGTGCCGCTCTTCATCTTAGGTAAGGATCTCACAACCCCCTCCCTTTTCATCAAACAGTTTCTTAGGTCTCTCTATTCACATGCCACCTCATCCCAAACACCATGTCCTCCACCTTATCATTACACACATTCAACAATCCTTCAAAATGCTCTCTCTGTATCTTTTTCTCCTTTTCTTTACCTGTTACCACTTTCCCATCTGCTTTCTTCATTGTCATTTCCATTTGTTCTCTTGTACTCTTCACACTATTCACCTCTTTCCAAACAATTTTCTTATTCTTCATGAAGATCATTGATACTCTTTCATCCCATCTCTCATTCACCCCTTTCTTCAGCTCCCATATATTTCTCTTGACCTTGTGCTGTTTTTTCTCATACACCCCCCAATAACTTGCACTCCTTCCCTGCATATATTGTTCTTACCTTACCTTCTTATATTCCTGCCTCAGGATTCCCTTCTTTCTTCTTTGGGGCTCCTGCAGCACTCAGGAAGCTGACCTTATCCACTGGGCCTGAGGGGTTATGTGATTTGTTTAAATGGTGTTTGTATTGTTGAAGCGATGGTAGATGTCTAGGGTACATGAGAAGGACAGATAATGGAAGGACTGATGGTTCATAATGAGGGTATCTGTTTTTATGGTCTAAAGATAGTGGTAGAAACAGGATAATCCTCTTGTAGTGTAAGTCTTGAAAATTTTATTTGTGATTTCTTTTGTTAAATCCAGTGAAGACATAGGATATTTCCTTAATTTTGCTAAAGTTTGTCAGGGAAGCTCCCTCATTCTTCTAGGGCCTTTACCCTTTTGTTTAGCAAAAGACATCTCTTGTTGGCTGAAGAAGTTGGTCTTCCTTGCACAGCCTGGTCTAATTGCCAGAACCCCAGATGTCAGGCAGAGGGCCTCTACCATGATCATCCTTACAAATCATACCCCAGGGAAAATCAGCAGAGAGATCTCTGGCACCCTTGTTAAATGTCACCTTTGTCTGGATGTGCTGGAGCTCTCTTGTATGGATTTGAAGGTCCCTCCTGCAGAACAGGGTTAAGATGCATGGACTCCAAACCAACATTATAGGGAACTGTTTCTCATGCTCATTTCTTTGTTTTTTAGTTTGTATTATTTTTTCTTGGTTTTTCTCTAAGCCAACCTTCATCATATGGGTTCACTTATGGGGTTCCCAACAAGAGAGGAGAAATTAATGAAAAGATATTTTATGGGGCATATGCCAGTGTCATCCTCAAACTGAGTTAGGCAGAACTTTTAACCCAGCAATGAGTAGGTCAGTGATGTCATACCTTTAGCAGTTGCTAATATGCCAAGAAAACCCCATGAAAGAGTGAAGACTAGGCATCTCTGGTGGGAGGGTTGTCACAGTGGGGATTCCTAATGGATTTCACCTGAATATGCATGGGGCTTGGAGGTTCTACCCCCAGTGAGCCTAGGGCTTTTATTTGATTATGGAGCTCCACCTCAGAGATAAAAGTTTTTTGTTTTCCAAACTCTACATATTTTTTTTTCACATGATGGGCATGACTTAGACCTACAGGTACAAGCAGTATCATGGAGTTGGCATATTTGAAAGAGAAAAGAGCCTTTGAATTTCAGATTGATTCAAATTTTTGCTCCAGTTGGATTATATCTTTACTAGAACCTTATGGGACTGTAAGAGTTGAATTGACATGCTTGATAATTAAATTCTCTGTACATGAAAGTTTACCAGCATATTAAGATATGTATCAAAGATATTAAGTAACCATACATTCATAGAATGCTACACTCATGACCAATAGCAGAAGACTTGATATCAAACTTTGTTTTGCTTTCAGAGAACTAAAACTAAAGGCACTTATTATTGAGAACTTCATTTCTCCAGAAGAAAAGCGCAAAATCCTATCCCGAGCCTTTTTTGATGATGATGAAGATGTGTGGAAGGTGAGTGAAGATGATGCACTATTATGGAGCATTTGACCTATACTACAGGTTTTCCTTGCTTTGAATACATTTCTTTTTAACAAGTTTAGTGTTAAACAACTTGGTGTTAAATGTAAAAAATTCAGTGTAGATCATGCAGCTCAAAGTAGAATGATATGGCAAGAATAAAGTGAGCTCCTCATTTCAAGATATTTACCACGTCTCAAATGCTGCAGAAATAATTTTTTTTGAGCAGAATTTTTTTTTTTTTTTGCTGATTCTAAAACCTGAATGGTTAGGAGGAATATATTTTTTGTGGTTAAAAGAACTGGCAGATTCCACTCACTGAGTCTGGAAGGCTGACAGATATGCAGTTTGCAGCAGGTATGTGGCCCATTTGGTGATCTGCCATACATTATCAAACTGAAGTTTACTTACAGCTCTTGTTGCTGTGAACAAGTGCTACAGAAATATATGTATTTTTTCCTATATAATGGCAATATCCTAACTATGCAGCTGCAGATTACTCATCATTACATTGGTTATTGTTTTTGCATATGATTAATGAATCAGATTAACTTTATTGTGATAATATCAAATGCAGTTTAGTGAATCGGAAATGTTCTAACCTGTTAACTAGGAGGTAAGATACCTGTACTAGTCTAGATTGTAAAGATGATTTGCTTTCTTATAAAAAGAGACTTGCCAATTTTAAATTTTATACCTTTAAACTTCATGCTCTGTATCTAAGTAACAAATTTCTTGGAATGATATTTCTTCATCAGTACTAAGATAGTTTTTCTGTTGTAGCTTCGACCAGTGGTTCGCCAAACTGGTGGCACCTTGAAGAGACCAGTGTCATCAGCCTCCCGGAGACCAACTTCTGAGTATGCCAAGATGCAGGCCTCTGTAGACCACAATCCTAGATACAAGGTATTAGAAAGACTTAGAATATTTGATTGTTGTATGCCCTTAATTCTTTCATCATCTACCTCTAGTATTCTCATTGGTAGTTTAGAATGCTGTAAAAAATGTGCCATATGATACGCGGTATGATTTTTGCACATTGCTGATAAGAGATTTAATCATTCATATTATACCCAGCTTTCTGATAAGTGTGCCGTTGATTTTATATTTTTTTTCAATTTGACCCATTTGAAGTATCTCTTTGGAAAATTGGTATGATTTTATAACCTACAGCATGAAATATTAGCATAATGAATCTGAAGGCATGCATTTTTTAACCTGTTTCACCTACTTCATCAAGTTGAAGTCTCTGTGTTTAATACAACTGTCTTTCTTTTACTTCTGTCTCAGTAGTTCTCTGTAACTGTACTTGTTTGATTTTGTGGAAATTAAAGAAAGCAAGGCTGGCTAGATAACTTTTTGAGACAAGTTAAAGAAACACTTAGGAAATATAAAGCATATCACTGAATAAGCATGTGTAATGGCAAGAAAATTGTTTAGAGAGTGCTTTATGTCTTAACTTAGTTAGGTAAGATGTTCAGATGACACACTGAGCTGAGCAGTGACAGATTTGTTTTATAGGAAAGTCTGGATAATCTGACTTCTTTATATATGTACGTTCAGTGTAGGTATAGCACCGCATGTATGTTTTGAAGTTTGCATTCCAGTTATATGTAGCACTGTATTGCTGTCATGACATATTAAAGGAAGACTTTAGTCTTCAAGCCTGTTAAAGCCTAAAGCAAGACTTTAGTCTCCCCAAAATGTTAAAACTTAGTCCAGTGAAAAGTGTTTGTGTAATCTTTTTAGTATCTTATCATTTGCAAATTTTATGTTGATTAGAAGCTTACCTGAACATTTATATTTATTATTTTCTTTTTTCAATTGTGCTTGAATTTCCTTTCGTTATTTTGATATTGTTTCAATATTGCTAAAACATATGGCTTTATCTTTGCATAGGGTATCAGCCCAGGTGACAAAGTTTAGATACTGCAGAGATATTATTGTGACAGGGTTATCACCCCTGTACATGCCATGATAACTAACACCAGTATACCAAGTCTGCTTGGCTGCGGGCTCAGACTTGCATCTCATGGATAGTAAATGCAGTGCTGGTATCCATTAGTACCTCATTAATGTTTATATTGTTTTTTCCTATTTTTCTTGGAAATACAGTTTACAATCTTAATCAGGGAGAAAACATAATGGTTGTTGAGTTGGATCCTGCTGTGCGCACAACAAGAGACTGGGAAGGTCCAGTAGTTGCTCCTCGAGTTGCTGCTGCTCTGGAAGCTGCACTGATGCCACTTGATGATGACCTCAGCATTGATGCTTCTCTTGCTACATTAAACCGCTCTCAGGCAGTTAGATCAACCAGAAAAGAGAAGACCAAAGGAAAGTAAGTCAATCTTTTATAACTGATAATGTATTTTGTCCTTCCACTTTATGTTAGATATGTGATGGCTTTTTGCAATTGGATGGATGGAAGACTTACTTTTTAGTATCTTAATTATTTCTTCATTTGCATTATTTCTTATACACTTTCTATAAATGCACGATTAAATGGTAACATTATCTCAAACACAGTAATTTGTTGCATATGATGTAGATGTCTCTTTAATTTTATTTATCACATATGACTTGCTTACTAGAAATATTTTTGATTTTGAGACAGTGTGGCAAACTTGACATTATTGGTTATTGTGTTCTTACTAAATGCTGACTATTTCTTTTTTTTTTTGTTATTTGTATATTGCTTATTTTTGTCAGTTGTGATTTTTCCCTAATTTTCCTCAGAAGATTGGTGTATTTTTTGCATTTTTTATTTATGCAGAACTTTTCTGTAAATATTTTGAGCATTGCTATTGCTCGCAGACATTATAAAATGTAGAAACATGCAATTAAGAGTGTTTGGAGAGAAATTCTGCATTCTTTCCCCAGTAGACAATATCACCCAATAGCAGCCCTTGTCTCTAAAACATAAAGAGTTCAGAGTCCTTTGCATAGAGTACTGCGTTTTGGCTTTTGGCTTTCAACAGTATTTAGGATTGAGATGATGATTTTTCCAACATTTTCAGGTTGTCCCCATGTGGTAATGATGAGATTGGTGCTGTAATAAAAAATTACAAACAGACCATGAGTACAATCATTCCTGAGGTACTGCAAGTTTTGTCTTTTAATTAACCAAACTGGGAATTGGAAATGTACATTTTCACAGAGCCTTTGGAGCTAACCTGGTTACTTGTTATGTTTCCTATGTAACCTGGATATGTTATCTGACCTTGCTTTATAATGTGAATGTCTGACTCGACCTTAGCTCTCCCTTGGCATAACATGGACTGTTGTCTGTCTCAGCGTAGCTTTCTAACTTCCTCATTGTACTCATGTTCATTCATAGCTTTGTGCACTGGCCTGTCACGAGAGCCGTAAAGTAGCAGATGTAGAGCTCAGCTGTTTGAAAAAAGATTGGAAATGAATAATTTTCCCTTTTGATTTGCAAGGGTCCTTTTGAAACTGAAATAAATTATAAAAATAACTGTTATGCCTTTCATCCTTTATTTCTTCTGTTGGTAAACTCTCTGATATGTTTTTCATTTATTGGCTCATATAAGGTGAACCTGCATGGTTGGGGAGACTCACTGAAACTCCATTCTCTTCATAAATTGAAGATGGTGATGGTGGGAAAATCAAAGAAATAATGAACTTCAGTTTACAGTTAGTCACTCTGGTGATCTTGTAACATTTGTATTTGGTGTGCTCACTCAAGTTTTGTATCAAAACTAGGCACATCCATTGGGAATTTTATGAAACAATCATTGGGAACTTTCAGGATCTTTTTTCTTAAGGTTTTGATGTAGTCATAAGTAAGAATGTGCTTGATGAGGAGGATGCTTTCTCAAGTGTCCCCTTTGTTTCTGCAGTCCTGTCTTCTGAATTTTCCACAGAGCTAGCAGTATGTATATATATCATTAATCTACTGCATTTGGAGAATTTTACTAACAATTTAAATGCTTCCTTTATTAACAGCACTGTATATAAAATTTGAAAAATATAATTTTAAGGCATTACATCTAGATTTTTTTCTTAAATTTCTTGATCTTTTTAGTTTCCTGAAAATAGTAAATACTGAAGTTATTAAGATGATACTTCCCACTTTTAGTACATATTATTTCAAGAAAGAATATAAGCTCATGATTTGAAAATATCAGTTGAGTGAATAATTTAATGCAGTATTTCCTTGGTTTCCATTTATAGTATTTACTCAGAAATAAGCGGCATGTTTAAAAAAATGCAGTGTTGGGGTTGCAGTTTACAGTATAATACAGTTTCATGAAAATTCTTTGAAGTGTGGCTTCTACCACCACCACCTCACCACAGTCACCTCTACCATCTCTATCTCATTATCATCTCCACTCTACCAGTTACCACCATCATTATCACCTCACCTTCATCACCACCACGAAGACGATTACCTTAATTTGTTAAACCTTACTTGTAGATAGATTAGGGATTATACATTATTTTTCATTTTGCATTTAAGTGCAACCCAAATATGAAAGCTGATTGCATCTACCAGACACATCACACTGCTAGCTACTTGCTTTTTATCTCATAGCATATGAGGTCATATTTCTAATAGTTTTCAGTGGTTTTAGCACATTTTATATTGCCTCTGTCTCCAGCTTTCATAGATGGGATTGATTGATATTTGATATATTTAAGAGCAAAAAA
Organism: Panulirus argus; assembly: GCA_038088735.1. Classification (NCBI taxonomy): domain Eukaryota; kingdom Metazoa; phylum Arthropoda; class Malacostraca; order Decapoda; family Palinuridae; genus Panulirus; species Panulirus argus. The sequence continues at coordinate 4,167 of JAYMFT010208195.1, read as the reverse complement.
GTATGTAAGAGCATTTCTGAATGTGAAGGCAGTTTTGATGTGTAGTTTTGAAGTGGTTGCTTAACTCTGGGGATGTGGCTTAGAATAGAGGTATAAATTTTTTGCATGAAATATATCCATAACTAAACCTGCAGCTTGGAATTAAAAGCAGCTCATATTTGAGTGAATACAGTATTATTTTGTTTGTAGTTATTGAAGACATTTTTATAGTTTTTAAAGAAGCAGGCAACATCTCTAAATGATGCAAAATCTTCAGATATTTTGAATTCTGCTTTTGGGAAATCATTAACTGTGCAGATGAGCACAGTGATAATAGTGAGGTTTAATGATGATCCATAAAGATAGCAATAATGATATTAACCACAAGTATAAGATATTATCAGCAATTAAGTCAATATACAAGGATACAAGGATGTAAAAATACAGGTGCATTTGGACTTCTACAAAGACCTTTGAGCACCCACATTAATTCATTCCACCATGTTGCATATTAGCTCTATGTGTACACTAATATGGCATTATGATATTTTAATGAAATGACTTCCAGTGTACACACTGCTTCAAGACAAAGTAATTATCTTCAGCAACTGTATTAAGTGTTACTGGTCAAAAAAGAGTTTTGAGATACTTCAGTTGTCAAATATATAGGGTTTTAAAAACAGTGTCCTGAAGCCAAAAAAGTAAATTTTTTTGTGTAAGTTAACAGATCAACTTGATTTTAATCCCCAAACTAGTTCAGACATATTTGGACAAGTTAGGTGACTCTAAATGGATATTTATGCATAGAGTTTTGCACCTCTGTTTCATTGCTGCACACTGGGCCTGGTTGTTGGCTGAGGTGGCAGTGCACTGTAATTTCTCTGCATTCAATCTTTCCTCACCCATGCAAGTGACAACACTTCCTCTCATGGAAGGAAATAGAGCAGCTTTTAGCTTTGTTTTAGAGGACCGGACATATGATCTTGAATTACTTAACAATCATATTTTGTCATTGGATCACTTGGTGAGTGATTTTGTGGACACTGACTCATCCAGCATTGAGAGTTGGCTAAGATGAGGCTGGGAAAGTTTTCTAGCTAAAGCATAGGCACTGTTGCCAGCATGTGTCTGACTTAAAGAACACTTCACCTGACTGGTGCTGCTGGTGATCTTATAGACATAATTTTTCTAAGAAGAAATCATCAGTGAATCACATTGATTGTAACAAAAAAGATTTCTCATTTGAAACATGATAATTATTGGTAATCCGTTAATATGTGTAGGTAAAATAAATGATAAAGCATGCACAGTGGCAACTCACTCGACACTCAGGCCTTACTCCCACACTTTTTAGCATGTTATGCTGAAACATCGACAAAATTGCTTCCCATGATTAGAATGAAAGTAGAGGACAAAATATGCAAGCATGTTTTTTTTTTTTTATTGGTATATGAATATATATAAAGTTGTAAGGTTAGAAGAATTTTTTTTTAAACCACAAAAGACTTTAATTTTGAGGCTTTGAAAGGAAACCTTAGTTTAGAGTTAATATATTGATAAGAAATAGCACTGGTGTCTTCATTATTCTGAATACCTGCTATTATCAGTATCAGGTATTGCATTTTGTGATATCTGGGAACAATGATTGACAACAAATTGTGGAAATCTTTGTTGATGTTTTTCTGGGAGCTAATCTGCATAGAGCTAATGAAATGGTAAGTTCAGCTACCTAAGAGAATGGTCACCCCTTTTTGACCTCAAGTGTGAATAGGGTTTTACCAATTGTGGGCAAAGTTGACTTGAATCCATCAATTCTGCCTTGCTACAGCTTTACTGTTAACATTAATTCATACTTCCCATAGGAGAGCATACCCAGATGCAGGCAAGAAATCAGTTAGCTCTTCATTTTAGCATAGCAGTTAATTAAATCAACAAGGCAGTTTGAAGAAGCAGAAAGGTTCTTCTCCAAAGTTATGATATTTTCTTGCTATTTCTTTCCTTTTTTCTTCTTTAGAGGGAGAGATTGAGATTCTCAAATTTTGTCTTGGTCATTGTAAATGTTTTTTCATATTTTGATTTTGAAATACAACTTAAGAGAGAAATTTTTAATTTTCAAGAAGGATGTGTGCAGCTTTTTGTCTTTCATGAATTCCAAAGCCTTTATGAACTTCAAGTTTTATGATAAGATGATACAAACTTTATAATATTAGAAATCCTAGCTATTACAAGCTTTGCAACCTTGTCAGATTTCTTACACCTCATAGATTTAACAAGCTGTACAATATCCAGTGATGCAAAAGTAAGTTTGTTGTTTACAAGAAAGACTTTTTGACAGCTCCAATGTCTTTCATGAATTCCCTTGCTTAATGAATTTTACAAGAGAATAAAATATCACTAGTGTCACAGGTATTATGATTGTCACAAGCATCATAATCTCATAGGCTTTCCAAACTGTACTTTTCTGAAGTTTCTCAAGCTTCATGACCTCAGTTTAGACGAGGCAACATCAGTATGGCATATCTGTTGTCTCAGGCTTCACAAATTGAACATGCTTTAAAAATAATCTAAGCCTTTCAAGCTCTTTAGCTTAATAGGATTCATAAGCCAAAAAGGTTTATTGCTTTTCCTAAGACTTTGGACATTACTGATATTTCTTAGGCTTCACCGCAGGACTTCTAGTAGCAGCAATTTGGATTTAGTTTTGTGAGCGAGAAAGATATGTGGCTTTTATGGAGTTTGAATTGTATTTGGTTGTGATGCCTTTCATTCACTGCATTGCTGAAGACAGCTTCAGGTGCTGTGCATGGTAAGGAGATAAGTCATTCCATTACCTCTGGTGTTTGTTAGTCCAATGATAAATCCAAGAGAAATATTATATAGGGTTTCCATGGTGTAGTTGTTGGTGTTAGTGATGCTGAATCACATACAGGCCCTTCCAAGTTCGAATCCTGGGATGAGCAATCAGCCCACTGTCATTCTAGCTGTTGAATATCCTTTTGGTACTGGTGGATGATGGATGTCTGGATTAGGTTGGAATATATGCTCACATGCCAAAAGTGAAGGAAACAAGGAGAAGGGGTAATTAAGGAGATGTAAGAATGAAATGAAAGATACTTTGGAGGTGTGGGGTTTGAACTTGTAGGAAGGGTGAGTTGTGCAATTGATACAGCAAATTGGAGTTGTGTACAGGGGATGATGGGCTGTCATTGGGCTGAACAAGGGCAGGTGAGATGTAAAGCTTTTGTTGCCTTATGGTCCATGGATAGCATTGTAGCCATCTGCATGGTAGGACTGGGTTTGAATACTCCTTGCCAGTAGGTAAGTCGTTATCATATATAAACAAGCATAAACAATTCGTCTGCTTCACTTTAAACTATGTCTCACCAGCCTGGTTTTCCACCCTCTCAACAGCAAACAAAACAAAGCTGCAAACTGCACAAAATAGTGCACTCAGAACAATCTCAGGCTGCCTAGAAAATACAAACACTTAATACCTTCACAGAGATACAAAGATCCTCCCAATACAGTCCCACTTCAACATGTTCAGCACTCAACTTTATACAACAGCACTAGACTGCTACCACCCTAACCATCTCATAGCTAACCATCAACCCCCAAGTAGAAGTAAAAAGCTTAACCCTACCTCACACTTCTGTAACTTCTTATTACAGATCTCCCCCACCCCCAACAAATAGAACATTGTCAAAACTCATACACACTGAAATGATCTGGCATTTACTAGATATTTTAACTGCCCACCTCAGTCTTAAACTCCAACCCTCTGGATGTACACCCATCAAAAACCACACTCCCCAGACAAACACAAGTCACACTCAGACACTTATGCTCTGGACCTCATTCATCACTACAACACTACAAACACTGTTCAGCCTATTCCAAGACCCTTCATGCCCATGATACAAATACCATATAGGAGACACCTAGCACTTATTACTCATTTGCCTTGCACTTTCTGCACATAGACACACATACAACATTGCAACACTTTATGACCTACAGTCCTGACCGGTGGATGTGGTCAGCTTTCTGAGTGCTGCAGGAGCCTCATAAGGATAGAAAGGACTCCTGGGGCAGGAAGGTAAGGCAAGGTATATTTATATATATATATATATATATATATATATATATTTTCATGCATATTCGCCTTTTCTCGTGTTAGCGAGGTAG
>JAYMFT010208184.1:0-11553 GCA_038088735.1 Panulirus argus | reverse complement strand
ATCCTTATATATATATATATATATATATATATATATATATATATATATATTACACTACACAAACACATATTTGCCGTATTAACAGTACCCAGAATGGTTTACTTACATTGATATTGTAGTTTTGTTTCGTTTGTACGAGTTCATCTCCATTCTAGAATTCTTCGTGTCGTGTGTCTCGAATTCAAACCCATAATGGAGGAGAAAAGCCTGAGCTCGAGGCCAGAATATATTCTAGGCTTCGGAACCCCGCAAGGAAGCCTCCTGGGAGACTCTTAAGAGAGAAAGCCTAAGTGAAGACGAAAGCCTTTAACTTTAATCGCCTCATTGTGAAGCAAAGCCTAGACGGGAGAGAGAATGCAACCTCAGGAATCCTGTGAAGAAACTTTTGGAGTCTGGCGTCGGAAGTAACTCTTCGTCATGTTTCGAGGGAACTTGATTTGCGGAAACCGTAGCAAAGTCTTGTTTAAGAAAGAATTCGGAGCTCAGGTTTTTGGAAGATATTAATTAAAGTGTTCTCTTACCGGTATTAAAAGAATGATGAAACACATGCTCAAAGGCAGACACAGACGAGGTTTTCTGTGAGAACTGGAAAAGCTCCGAGACTTCCAAGGTTTCGAACCCACCATGACTCAGATCGGAAACACTTATGGATAGTTCACCAGTACCGTATAAGAGTTAGCACTACATGTCGTGGATAAGAATTCATGGTCTCGAGTCCGTTGCTTTTCGGTGATGAGGGAGTCAAATGGAACGGATCATTGCATCCGAAGCCTCGGAAGCCGCGGAGAAAACTGAATTCAGAGCTTAGAAAAGAGTGAACGAACCACTGCATCCGAAGCCTCGGGAACAGCGGATAAAACTGAATTCAAAGCTTCGGGGAAAAGCGAACGAAGCAGATGGATTCGAGGCTTCGGGAAGGTAGCGTCGCGTCGGTTGGGTTGGCGAGTTCCGTTATCCGGTGCTCCGCTTTGTGGCATACTTGTCTAACTCCTTCCCCACCCTCCCCTCTCTCCAGGTAAACTCCTCACCTCCTTGTTTACCCCAGTTCCTCGTAAACTGTTCACCTCTGGGTGTACCTCCCTCTTTCCTACATCATAACTCTTTTTTTCATTGAAGATATCCCATGTGTTCATCTATCCTGTCTATCTTATCTATCACCGAGGTTTCAGGGTACAACAGGAGGGTAGAGAGCAATCATTCCTGTTGTGACTTTTAAGTCGAGCTGTCGTCTTAGTGTAGCTTTTTTGTGAGCGCCGCCTGTCTTGTCGTGTTGACTCCCAGCCCACAGCTCGAAGAGCCTGGAGTGGGTTAAGGTTGGGAACCTTGGACTTGAAGAGTGTCTGGTTCGTGACGTGTCTACAGTGTTATATACCCCCCCCCACCCCACGGATGTCCCCCTGGTAAGTACCTCGTTGGTGTTCCTGGTTAGAGGTCTCGTTATCTTCCTAGGGAGTTGGTTTAAATGGTGTCGATTGGTGGCTGGCATGGGAGACGGGTTTCCCTGTAGTGGGAGAAGGTCCGGGGTGTTTCGAGAATCAGTGTCAGAAAGTCAGTAAAGTGATCGTGGGACCTGGAACACTGCCCTGAGGCACGCCATACCTACCGGATGGCTTAATTGACAATGCCGCAGTAGTCCCCCTTGAGCACGACCCTTGGGGACGGTTACACGACCCTTAGTTATGACCCTGAAGAAGAGTAGGGAGGTAAAAGCCCAAGGCATCGTACCCAGGAGTCAGGTCATGGTGTTCAGAGGCCGTACCGTCGTGCAAGAGGTTCCTGTAGACACCACACGACTGGCAGTCCAATGAGGGTTCCCTCTGATGCCACCACAAGACCCAGGGGAAGAAAGACATCACATACTGAGTGGCCCGCCTCCCTTCCCAGTCCCAAATCATCTCCCGTGACCAATCCGTGCGTGTCATCGTTCGCTGTAAGATTGTAGACACCGGGGTTTCTCCCATCGCTGGAAAGTAAAATTACTCACAATTAGTACACCATCACGTCTGCAAGATTACTCTCTTTCTTTTTATGTGTCTGGGACGAGATTTTTTACCCCTGTACAACGAGAGGGCGTGCCGATCGAGCCATAAAGCCAACGTCATCAGGTCTCGCAGCTCCTTAGGGTGTTACTTAGCCTATAAAGACGAAGAACCTGCTGCACTGAGACGCAGCGAGCGTCGTTAGTCGCCTCTCTGTGTTCCAGGACTTACATCCTCACTCTCAAGTTTAAGGCCAGTGGGTTAGCATTATGTGCACTGCCGGCCGCCACCAACCACACGGCCGCTGGGGATTTGTTTCTTGTGAATGGCGGGGATGTTGTGGTCTCTACGGCTGCCAGGTTCGTGGCATGTGGCTCCCCGTGTAGTCACGACCACCATATACACAAGACATGGGGCCCTAGAAATATACATCCCCTCGAACCATACAAATAGATAATGACGCGCGCGCGCGCGCGCGCACACACACACACACACACACACTCACACACATACACACAAACAGATTTTCATCACACAAAAGGCAAATTCCACTGTCACTGATATCCATAGTTAACGGTATAACATCACCACAGCAGCGCATGGCGCACCCCAAGGCGGCGGTCTGAGACCCACGGAAAATAAAGCGTCTCTCTCTCTCTCTCTCTCTCTCTCTCTCTCTTTATGTGTTTACATTTGGAATAGATATGATTCCACTGGCGCCTCAAACGTAGCACAGTCATCCGCCCTCTCTGTTCTTGGACTCGGGACACGCTCTGAAGTACAGTGATTTGTGAGGAGTGGCCAGCCGCCCAACTCTGGGGTGGTGGTAAGGTGCTGGGGAGTCGGGGTGGTGCCTACTGGCTAGTGCATTCACCTGGACAAGATGGCTGCTCTCACCTGCCAAAATTTAGTTCCAGTTTTGATTATCATACAGTCATAACTGTAGTGTATAACTCGATTATACATCAGTGAGCGATACGATTATATGCATCGTGATTATGAATGGGATCTGTTGGAGTCTGGTTATATCTATATGGACAGATCTTACGTTATTCACTCTTATGTGTTTGTTTTCCTAATTGTTTCTTTGTTGAGTGTTAACGTTCTTGTTTTTTTTTTGATGATTTGTTCCGTGTGAAGCAGGTTGTGGCGCTGGAACCAACACTCCCGGAAGGGTCGAGATTCCTGCCCCGCGGCCCTGCTAGTGAGGGTGTGCGGCTGACACCGGCTGACGGCCCGGCTGCTGGCTTCCTCCTCCTCCAGCTGACACAAGGGTTATTTGCTGACGGCCCGGCTAATGGCTTCCTCCTCCAGCTGACACACCAGGATCATGGCTGACGGCCCAGCTACCGGCTTCCTGGTCCAGCTGAAACAAGGGTCATGGATGACGGCCCAGCTACTGGCTCCCTGATCCAGCTGACACAAGGGTTTTTTTGCTGACGGCCCAGTTACTAGCTCCCTTGTTCAGCTAACACAAGGGTAATGGCTGACGGCTCGGCTAATAGCTCCTTTTGGCCCATCTATAATAGAGGGCGTGGCTGACACCTTTGACGAGAAGGGTAGCTGTCTCTCGTGTCATGTTCATATGTGGACGACCAAAGGACTTGTTAGGATAAGATTGGCGAGATGTCACAGGAGCAGATGTGGTACCACAATACACCACAGGAGGATATCGCAGAGGCTGTGGGAACTCCGCAGAGACGATTTCGTAGAAACAGAAGTGGTCCCAGCTCACGGCGCCCTGAGGAACGCCACCACAAGAGCTTCAGGGAAACACAAGCGTCCGAACACGGAAGCCATCGGAACCGCACTTGGCTATACTCTGCATAGACTACTATTGTTCAGTGTAGCGGGGGTGTTGTGAATAGTGGGTGTCGAGCTGGGGTAACCATCCCCTGGGGTCGAGAGCTCCCCCCCTTCCCCCAGGCTACACAGGGAACAATTCGCTTAATGGTTCTTCATGTGGGCAACACAACCCCACCCCCACCCAGGGGTGAGGAATGAGGAGGAGGAGGAGGAGGGTTGCCGGGTGTCGCCGGGCCGCAGTGTCTGTCCTGCATCAACGCCAGCACCGCCGCCGCCACTTCCAGACGTCGGCACCACCGCCGCCATCGTCTCCTCTAGTTGGGTTCTCGACACCGACTCACTCGCACCAGGAACCTCGGCCCCACGTATCCTCCAACACCTCTGGCCGCCCGACGCAATATATACGTCTCACCGGCTGACGCCGACACACGCACCGGAACGCAATTTAAAGTCTGTGTTGACACTGAAATCAGCCGACGATGATACGAAAGGACGCCCGAGTGTAACCCTGTGTAGTGTATCTCTCTCCCTGCGTATGGGAAGTGTAGTCCTTGCCTAGTGTAGGGCCAGTTTGTGCCCTGTGTACAGAGGAAGGTGTCGGACAGGTTGCGGTGGAGGAGCACTCGGTGTTGGGGGTGACCTGGCTGGAACCGGAGAGGTCGCTACACCCCCACCAACTGGGCTGAAGTGGCCACAGGGACCCCTCAGTGGCCCGAGCCGGGCCAGTCCTGGCCAAGGCCAACTTGAGCCACACACACGCAACACAGGCTCATCCTCCCTCACACCGCAGGTCAAGGTAGTGGCAACGTTATCCTCATGTTTGTTTATGGTCTCCAGCCCCTCATACAACGAGTCCATAATTACCCGAGTCATGTCTTTGTCTCATCTCTCATGTCGCCTTTATTAGATGTACTTCATTCCTCACGTGACCTGAACACCTTAGGGACGACGGGACGACCCCTGAGCACGACGGTATGGCCCTTGGGTGTGATGACCTGACCTCTAGCCTACATGAGGGCCAAGTCATAGGCCAGACCAGGGATCGTACCGTCATCCTGCAGGGTTCAATATGCGACTCCATCGTTAAACTTAAGCAATTAATTCATGACCACCAGAAGGAGCGACAGGTACCCTACGTTTACCCGTCCACCTCAATAGACGGCAGATGTCTCTCATGTGATCATGCGATGACCTCCACCATTGAGGAGAACAGTCGAGGAGGTCAGCTCAGTGTGACTGAGGGCTGAACACACCTTCGTTTCGAGGTGTCTGAGGTCGAGTTGTCGAGGTAGAATGCTGACTTCATTTATCTCCACTCTACCTCGCTTTTTATTGTGTGTGTGTGTGTGTTTATTGTTTCCACTAGCGTCAAGTCTAAGGTCAGAAGTCCATCAACCCCCTGTTAAGTGTTTAAGTGTATGGAATGTCGTGCCTGTTCTTATAAGTGTGAACCAGACACTTACATTCAACCGGTTTATCGTGTTTATCTCTCTCTTTCTGCTTTGTTTGTGTGTGGTAACGAGGCTGCTATTAGTAACGGGGTGCAAGAGATGTGATAATTAGGAGGAGAGGATTTTACCCATTAAGCAAGACGGTAACGATCCTTGGGCCTGATGGCCCGGCGGCATTTGACCCACCCATTAACGGTCAGGTCAAAGGTCAAAATCATCGTATGCAAAGGTTGTTTAGTCGTGTTCAAAGGCTGTACCATCGTGTGCCAATAATGTCTCCCTGTGGGTTCTATAGTCATTCACCGTACTCATAATGTTGTTGTTATTGTTACTGGTGTTGTGAGGCATGACTCAGCGGCTAACGGTCGGACGAACCAGCTACAGGAATGAGCAGCCTGCAGTCTAGCCATTAGCGGCGGGCGGTGAGAGATCAAGTGTGTTTGTTTGTGTGTGTTTTTTTGTTTACCTGGTACTCACGTACCACTGCCCCAAGCCAGCGTCGGCAACACTCGCTCCCTCGCTCGTCCGTTCCCTGTCTTCTTCGCTCTCTCGTTCTAGTCTTTATCGTTGTATATCTCAGACATCCTCTCTTAATTGTTAATCATTTCCTCTAATTGTCATGTCTCTAATCTTCTTGTCTCCTTCGTTGTCTGTGTAATGTAACGTGACCCTCCCTCTTGACAAGCAGTTTACAGAGTTGTTGATATGACAGGAAAGCTCCATGGCAGACAGGTGACTGATGGCGTACATAACAATATTGAAAATATAAATTTCCTGGACTGGAATGTTTATAATCCTGGGTCGCAGGCGTCGAAGACCTGGGAGGTACATACCAGTCAACATGGCCCCGCTGGTCGACCCATCAGCCCAAGAAACTCGACATCGAAGTGACAAAAGGTCTTTCCAGGAAATATAGTTGGCTGACGAGAGGTTATTACGCGAGGCCAGGAATGCCTTCATTTGGCGCGGTTAAGAACACTGCCGTCAAGCTCTGACGTCAGCAGCCTGCTGACAGCAGAAAATTAAGACACACAAATTACGAACTCAACGTTGACTCCCGCTAACATCTGGAGGCCTCATCGCAATGCTGGCGTTCCGACGCTTTCAGAAATCTGGGAACAAACGATCAGTTTTGACGATGTTCTGGAAGTCTTTGATCACATATCATCAGGCGAAGAAGACGTTCCAGTTGAATAACTTAACGAGAAGAACTGGATCGAATCCGTGCGTGACTTGTGCGGTGATGGCGTGCGCTCGGTTCAGTGACCTTGGGATGACCTTTTATCAAACTAGGAAAGGTTTGCGTGAGAGTCACTTTAGAGAAGACTCCAGGAAGTGGTTGGTGTGTCCTGAGGTTCAGAGAGGCCCAGAGCGGGCAGGTCAAGAGCGGTCACAGTGACTCTACAGCTGCCGTAAGGTTAACGAAGATTTTAGACGAACCACACGAGGATTGACCGTTATGATGCCGCCTCTCCCCGCGCGGCGAAGCTGTGGAATTCCCAGACGTGTGCCACACAGAGACCGCCAACTGCTAAACCCTCAAGACTGACTTGCAAGTGCGGGTCCTCCTCCAACGTCATCATCGTCAAGAAAGACTTGATGTTGACTCTTAAGGTGATACGCTATTCCCGGTAATATATCCATGACAGCTCTCCTAAACCTGGCAGACAAATTATGGTGCCGCGGATGGACATTTCCTGACAAACAACGTCTCTTGATGAAGAGGTAAAATGTTGACACAGAAGAGTCGGCTACTACCTCTGGCAGACTCGCACACCGTCCAAGGAATGATACCGAACTCGACACCAAGATACGGACGGCGTTTTACCACATCTTTGGATGAAATATAAAATATTGAAGAAAAGAGAAAGAACTTAATTCCACTGATAACAAGAACTGGAAAAGTAGAGATGAGACAGCTGAAGAGAAAAGGCGGAATGTGGTAACATTTAGAGCCCAAAGGTTTGTCAAAAAGCTTCTCACTCCAGAGGAATCCACATTTCCCTACTGCTGGAAGAAGGCGCAGCCTTGGGCTGCAGGAACCATTAGATAATTAGCACATGCATGTGGTTTTACACCGCGAGTGAAAAGTCACCTTCGGCGAGGTTGTATCATCTTCAGTGAGCGGCAAAGAGTACAGTATCATCCTTCTCCTGATTGGTGCGCAGCCTTGAAGCTGCAGAAAGCTGGTGTTCGTCGTACGCTACCTGATTTAATGTATCCTTTCAGGCGATGCGGGCGTGGCAAGTTGTGGGCGTGGTGCTGGTAGCGGTGGCCGTGGGCGTGGTGGCTAAGCCCCTCGTGGATCCAGGTAATGGCATTGTGACACAGTCGTTAGAATAGTAGTTACTGCAGGTTTGAAGGCACTAATGTTCGGTATATATTGCAATGGGGACTGTTTGAAGATTGACAGTGTATGTTGCTGACCTGGACGCTTAAGGTTCGAATCCCGCTTGCGGCAGTCGGTCCGCAGTCGACGCAAGCTCGTTCCACCTGACGACGAGGCGGAAGTGGAGTGTTCCGTCGAACCTGTGGGCTTGGAGGTCGATCTCCGCCATACCCAGAGACCAGGAGAGGAGCTAGGAGGAGAACGATGATGATGATGATGATGATGACGATGATGTATCGTTGTGCTTCCCAGGTCTGTTTGTGATTCAGGGGGTGTCCAGCTGCCGCAACGGGACCGGCTACTGTATTCTGGGCAACAACTGCTCCGTGGACGTGGACTTCCTGCCGGACTCCACCCACGGACACTGCCGAGGCCTCAGGGACGCCTTCACGCCCAGGATCGACTTCGTCTGCTGCAAGTGGGTGGTCCCTTAAACCTGTGGTTTTGTAGTGAGGGATTAATCGCCTTCGTTTCTGTTGGTTTTAAAGGGTTTTAGTCCTAGTTTTAAAGAGTCTTTTATCTCCAGTTTGAAATGGGTCTTGTCGTTAGTTTTAAGGGGTCTTAGTCCGTTTTATGTTGTCTTTTTGTTCGTGTTTGAAGATTCTTGTCTCATGTCTTCAGGTTCCTCTCTTTATATATTTTAAGTAGTCTTGCCTCACCATAAAAACGTTATATTACAGTATTGTTTCGGGGCAGTTCTCCCCGCATTCAGAAATCTTTCCAAAGTCTTTATAAAACATTAAAAACTACAGTAGTTGGAGGTACGTCCAAATGCCCCTGTCTGGTTCCTGACTGACTCCCGCCTGACACGTATTCCCCCCACAGGTACAATCCACTGGGGAAGATGACCAGTGACCCGCCAACGACGACCCTCTCCTCCTTCACCATCACCGACGTCTTCTCCATCATCGACCAGGAGGTGGCCCAGCAGCAGCAGCAGGTATGCCCAGCGTCGTCCACTGTCCTTCTCTAACACATCCCATTCCCCCCCCCCCTCTCTCTCTCTCTCTACGCCTCTTTGATTATCTCGAGCAATTAAGAACACATCCACTCAACACTCGAGCTTTGTTCCCTCCAGTAGACTTGTGCGAGTTACATCTTGGAGTATAAGATGGCCCTTCAGCTTCCCGAAGAACTAATACAGAGTATTTTCTGTCTTGCTGTGTGTGTGTGTGTGGTCAGGAGGAGATAGATTACGAAAATCTGAACCCGGAGAACCTCATAGACATCGTTGGTGTGGTGACGGACTTCACTGGCATCGTCGGACTGGTGACGCACCCCTGGACTGGCACCCTGCCCACCAGGGCGCCCACGCCCACGACCACGCCCTCCCCGCCGCCCACCGCGGCAGACGACCCTGCCACAGACCAGGTGACCACACTCATCCCACCTCTTTTGAGCCTTCGTTTATAACCAAAATACATTATTGAATATATTATTACACCAGTTTTGAAGCTTGTTATCATTTTGCTTTTGTATATGATTACAAATGACTGTCTGTTACTACCAAAACCTGCACATGCTCTGTCATTATATGAGATTCGCTGGTTTGGGTGAAATGTACTGAGGCTCTTTCCCTGACTCCCCTCCGTAGCCCCCAGAAGTGACTGAGAGTTACCACCAAGTCCCGACGGATCTGGAGGAACCTCCCGTCGCCGAGGGGGACGACGACCAGTCGTCCGTCGTCGCATCCTGCACGACCCTGGGACCCGACCTACCTGCAGACACGGCTGGTCGTCCCCCAGAGCCTGGCGGCGCCTCCCAGGACGACAGTATGAACACCATCTTCTTACCACTTCACTCGGTCGTCGACCAGGCTCCAGAGGCTTCTCAGGTCCAGGCGCTGGAAGCGACGTCGGAGACTGTGGTGTTGGGGGAGGACAGTGGCCAAGACCTGGACTCCAGCAGTGTGTTGCCGCTGTCGCATCCCCCTGCGTCTGGCACTGAGTTCCCTGGACTGCCACCTCCAAAGGACCAGGTTGTGGCGTCCGAAATGGTGGGTGTGGTAGATCCAGGTGTCGACGGGGGAATCCTTGGGACGCAGGGAATAGAAACCGGGGCGATGAACCAGGCTGGAGTGTTCCCAGGTGGGGATCCTGGGGCGATGGACCAAGTTGGGGTGTTCCCAGAAGACTTGGAGGACCCGGGGGAGTTCGACTACTACGCCAACTATCCAGAGCAGCTGCTCCTGCAACCAGTCAACCAGAACATATGCGGCTTCAAGGGCCTGAAGAACTACGTGAGTTGGTAAAGTAGTATCCACCTGCTGCACACACTGGCTCACACCAACACGCATTCAGCCTAACATATGAACAACTTCCTGCGCGATCAGACTCACTCCACCACGTACCCAAAATAGCATCTGAACCATTTAACTGATGTGAATTCTTAGGAAGTTGGAGATGACTTGATCCTATTTATTCATTGGTTATTCCCAGTTATTTTTTTGTGTTGATTATATCTTAGACATGACAAGAAAATTCATTATCCATCAAAGGCAACATCTCACCCGGGTCACCTTACTAACACCCACTCGTACACTATACCAGAAATAACATCTAAGTGCAAGGTGGGGAAAGAATTACACCTCGTAGTATCTGTTGAAAGTTTATGTGTACTGGATCTTATAGGAATGATTATTATTTTTTCTTGTAGGTGGTTGCTGCCACCCAGAATATTCCTGTTTGTAAATCATACATGAAAGTTGTTGGTCCTGAGACTGTGGTGTGCCCAAGATTTAAGGTATGAGTAAAAAAAGATTATTAGTTGATATGTGAGCTTTTGGATGCAGGATAGTTGAGTCTGGTAGTGTTTTAAGATTCTGGTCGTTGAGAGGGACGAATCAGAATGTGTCACTACGAATCAGCGCACCGCACGGTGTGTTTTGTTGAAAGTGTCGGGAGGAAGATATCAGATGTGGTGTTTATAATGAGCCTTGGATTCGACAGATCCCTCATGACTGGGGCAGCAGGATCCTGGGCGGGGTTGCCGCGTCCACAGTGGAGTGGTGTTGGGTGGCGGCCATCATGGAGCGTCGTCAGGGTGGGGACAAGTACCTGTGCACCGGGGCGCTGGTCGAGTCTGACCTCGTCCTCACCACCGCCAGCTGCCTCAAGAGGTGCGTCTCTCGCTCTCTCTTACCCTTACCCTCCAGACTCATCAGCAGATGATATGCCTCTTTGACAATTTTCTCCTTGGGTTTCGTAAGTACAGCGTCGAAATCGAAGTTCCTCTGACACAGTTTCATGTTACTTTTCTTCCACCCAGATGACAGTCATATGGAAGCCTCTTGTCTCACTGTCATACCTTCATTATCTTCCATTTAGAGAACTCGATCGACTGTGTATCACAGTAACTTTGGAGCTTGTCTTGTGTATGTCCTTTTCTTCAAGTTGATGTACTCCTGGGTCATTCCTAACATTTCTTGTAATTAAAGCATCAATTCTTCAGCGGCCCCAGGATTAAGCCTTGCGGCACACCGGTGGTGAACTCGACCCACTTAGAAAGAAAAAAAAAAAGGCTGTCATAACCTGCCTTGCAATCTCTTGTTTCACGTCAACCATCGACGTGCCGAAACCAGTACGTAACTCGTCGCGTGTGTCTGTTGCATTGCAGGCTGGAGTCGCGTGACCTGTCGCGGTACATCGTGGTGCTGGGGGACAGCAACCTGCGGGACCACCTGCCCTACGGCATCCAGTTCCACTCTCTGGCCGAGGTCGTCGCCCACCCTGACTACTTCACCTCCGGAGGAGCTCACGCCAACGATATAGGTCAGTCTTTCCCTCCCTCCCGACCGCGCCCCATCCTCTCCCATCTGGAGTACACAGGTGAGAGGAGGTGTACTAACAGTTCCCACTCTCCCAGGTGTACTTCCAACTCCCCTCTGGCGTGCTTTCATCTCTCTCTCTCTCTCTCTCTCCCTCCCCCC
>JAYMFT010208173.1:0-11554 GCA_038088735.1 Panulirus argus | reverse complement strand
AGAGAGGAAAAGAGAGAAAGAGAGAGAGAGAGAGAGAGAGAGAGAGAGAGAGAGAGAGACAGACAGGGTGAGGAGGGAGGAAGGAACAGGCACATGACAGTACACGGGAAGGAAGACCAGATTACAGAGGACCTGATGGTCTATGGCGAGGTCACCTGCTGAAGGACATCCATAGTAAATCATCCCTCCTCCCTCCCCACATTCCTCGTCTATATAGATGGAGGCAGGATGATAAAAGAGAGAGAGAGAGAAGGAAGGGAAGGGGTGACCAGCCTCACTCTCCCCTTCCTCCTCCTCCCTCCTAACCACCCCCCTCCCCCCTCTGGTAATGGCCAGGTCATTTTTGTAATGGTCGACCAAACAGTTGTTAAGGGAAGGCGAGGAAAGAACCCGGATTTTTGTGGAAGGACGCTGGCGTGTGTGTGTGTGTGTGTGTGTCTTTGTGTTTGTGAAATTTAATGGCAACTCGACACAAAAAATTATACATGTATGCCTTTAACGTTGGCATAACTGCCACTCTTTATTTTGAGTCGTTCTTCCCTCTCCTGACCGTGACGCTGATTGGATTAGATCTCCTAACGTGTTCCCTCCCATAAGTC
Organism: Panulirus argus; assembly: GCA_038088735.1. Taxonomy (NCBI): domain Eukaryota; kingdom Metazoa; phylum Arthropoda; class Malacostraca; order Decapoda; family Palinuridae; genus Panulirus; species Panulirus argus. The sequence continues at coordinate 10,955 of JAYMFT010208173.1, read as the reverse complement.
ATACTCAGGGACACGCTGCTGACTCAAACAGTTTGACGAGTACGTTTCGAGTAAAACCAAAATGTAGCGCTAGAGTTCCTGCCTCCCATTCATTCCATGTCATGGAAGAATTAGACGACCACACCACACAGACTGGAAAAGAAGATTCCAGTCCCATCGTGTCTGGATTTTGTTAAGCTTAATTAGTAGGGAGGGAGTGGTGGGTGGTGGTGGTGGGGGGATGTCGACTGGATAGACAAGTCAAATTTTGTTTTACTTTGGCAAGGCTTCGGTGACATCAGCAGTAGTTTACAAGGACATGGAAGGGAGGGAGGGAGAGGGAGAGAGTTGTAGGGAGAGTAAGGAGGGAGATGGGGAGAGGAGGGAAGGAGAAAGGGAGGAACTGATGTTTTTCCCTTAGCTTTATGACTGCCCTGGTTCCTGGCCCTTTATCTGCCCCTTAGGTCCAAGGTTCCCCTTAGCCCCTAACTTATGTTTTAGATCCTCCCCTTCTCCCTCACCTCTCCCACCTCTCTCACCTCTCCCATAGCTCTAACCTACCTCTTCCTTAGCCTCTCACCCCCATTTTAGTTGCTCATTTCTACCCTCACATCCTTCAGATTCCCTCATCTCTTACTTAGCTCTTAGTCTCGTCCTTCGCCTCATCTCTCACTTAGCTTACCAGCTCCTACTTAGCTCTTTTCACCCCCTTTTCTTAATCCCTTTCTTTATCCCTTTCTCCCTTTCCCTCAGCCCCTCTCACCTCTCCCTTTAGAGATCTTCACCCTTCATATCAGCTATCCTCACTCCTCTCACTTGCTCAACTCTCCTTTTAGCTTTTTTTCTTTTCACTTCTCCATTATCTCTCTGCCTCGCTCTTATCTCCTACATTTTTTTCCTAACAGCCTAATCTTTGCCTCTTGCCAGCAGACATACAGATAAATGAGTAGATAAATGAGTGGATGGATAAATAGCAATTGGATGGAAGAGACAGGTGAGTAGATAGATTGAGTGAGCGATGTATGTACGGAGAAAAAGACTTGTTGATTAATTTATTCATAGACTGAAGGATGATGAAACTTTAATCTCGATTCGAAGACGCAAGACAGGTGGGCGGGCCAGAGGTGGGCGGAGTCCTCCTGAATCTCTCTGGCCAGTCACATTCGTCGACACATGCGGCTTAGCGAGGGATCAGTGGTGTCAAGTGACGCGGAGAGAAGACTTGGGGTGACGGCGCGGGTGGGGACCCCGGGGGTGACGGAGGAAGAGAGAGCCTCGTGACGGAGCGGGAAAGGGATCTTGTATGTGGGAGTGTGACGGGAGGAAGGAATCTCCACTATAATGACATGTGGAGGTCAAGAGGAGGAAAGTCCTGGTGAGGTGAGAAGGAAAATGGGGTTGGTGTATTGGTGATCAATATGGAGGCTCTCGGTGACTTGGAGGTGGTAGGAGGGGGCTTAACGACCCTGGTGAAGGGGCTGGATCGTGCTGATGGACGGTGGGTCGTGCCAACAGGGAGACTGGCTGACCTTAATGACGAAGAGTCAGATCTCAAGACCTGTGGGACAGTTGATGAAGTTAACAGTTGCATAGCCATAGTTGTTTACAGTGTCGGTTCAAAGAGAGGCCTTTGGATAGTCTGGACGGACCCTAGGGTAGCCTTAGAGCAGTGTGGGTGTTATCTCAGGGTTCCATTGTGGTAGTGAAGTCTGCAGGTAGCAAGGTGGGTTTAGGGAAGCCTACGAGAGAGCAAAGGGGGCTAGAACACAGGGCAGTGAGGAGCGACGACGTTTCTCCTCGTATTGTGTATGTGTGTGTGTGTGTGTGTGTGTGTGTGGTTAGTAGATCGCCCCTGGGAGAGCATAGTTACCAGGGAGTTCCTGGTCCACTATGGATACTGTGGCTCTAGGAGAGTGTGGGTCCCATGGTGTTCCTATAACAGTGTGGTTCCCAGGGCCGTACGAGTGTCAGAAGACCCTAGGGACGTGGTGGGTATCAGGGCGTCCCTCTGACGTCGGGAGTGTTCCTGGGACACCCCACGGATGCCTCTATGATAGTGCGTGTGTGTTTCAGGTCGTCCTTAGGACTTTGGCAAGCGTAAGGACATTACGAGGAGATTGTGTGGACCTCAAGACATCCTAAGAAGAGTGACGTTAACAAGACGTTCCTTCTATTATCATGTCGAAGCCTTGGGAATGAAAAGGAAAGAGAGGGAGAAGATGAAGAGCTCCTAGGAAATCCTGAGACGCTGTCGAAGCCAAGAGTAGAAAAGACGTGTTAGGGGTCCTAAGACATTCTGAGACACTGCTGTAGCCAAGGGTAGACTTGTTAAGGGTCCTAAGACATCCTGGGACACTGTCGAAGCCAAGGTTAGACATGTTAAGGTCTTAAATATCTCGGAACTCTGTCGGAGCAAAGAGATGGACATCTTACGGTCGTCTGTGAGGGGGGCCACTTGACCCCCTACACGGCTAGACACTACCCAGAGACGCCCTGATAACTTGGACACGATCCGAGAGTCAAAGTTTGTCAGTGGGAGGAGTTGGGTCGCGTCAGGTGGTGCTGTGGGGGGGTAGGAAGGAGGTCATGAAGGTTGGAGACAGCCCCGGGGGAAGGCAGCGACACACGACCCCTCCAACCTCCCTAGGGGGGCCGTCTGCCCCTTCCTCCACCACCACCAGCCCTCAGACTTTGCCCCGACATGGGTCGTACAACACTCTGGGGACCTGTGCGGTACATCCTGAAGTCTCTGGGGAGATCAGCAAGTGCCTTTAGGTTAAACAACAGAAGATAAATAAACTAGTTATTTGCGAATGTTCAAAGGTCATTCCTTTAACCCAAGATCGAATTCCAGCCACGATTTTCCCGAGACAGGAAGCTGTCACGATACATCATTCCTTTAAGGAAATAATAGACAAAAACTCAATTAAATACCGTCATAATTATCGAATGAAATATACAATATTAACAAATGTGGAGCAGTTGTAATTGCTGTGAATTCTGGCAAGAAAGACGAGGAAAAAAAACAGTTACATAAAATAGCCATCTTGTTCTATTTTCTGTCTCTTGTTTCTGTTACCCATCGTGAAGAAGCCAGGGTGTCAGGTTGTCTTAACAGATGGGGAAGAGGAACAGACGCCGGAGTTATTCTGCTACGTCTTTAAAATAACCTCTCTCTCTCTCTCTCTCTCTCTCACTGAACGTCACGTATTTCTTTCCCATTTTCCCCCATTCATTTTCCATTTTTATTCCATTCTCCTCATTTTCTCGTATATATTTAATTTTCGTCTATTTAAATGACCCCCTGTTTCCTCTGCCTCATGTCGTCTCTCCCCTTTCTTTTCCTCCATAATCTCTTCATATCTTATCTCTAACTCATGTCTGGTTCCCTCATATCTCGCAGCATCTTCATCAGCATAGCACTCATTCTTAGTCTATACCTCATATCCCCTCATCTCCTTGTCTCATATTTGTCGTATCACTTCTTATTCCTTTGCTATGTCCTCAACTCTTATTTCCTCTACCCCCACCTCCCTCATTCTCATCTGTTGCCTCATCCTCCTCCGCCTCATTTTCCCCCTCATTAAAAGCCCAATGGACATATAAAGCTGTCTTCCATTTTGCAGTCAACGAACCACTCATTATATTCTGAGTCATTATCACACATCCCTCATCATATCTCATGAGACCTCATGGTTAGTGATAATGATACAGGCAGTAAAAGCAATTTGCACATCAAGATGAGAAATTGAGGAATGAAGAACCACACGAGATTTTCCCTCTCGTGCGATCAGTCCAACCGCATATTTTCTCAAGTATGTCTGACTGCTCGGGCAGCCTAGGGGTGTTGGGCAGGCCTCAGGGTAAAGAAAAATACCCTGGGCAGGATGGCGAAGCCCCAGAGTGAGAGAAGTCGAGCCACAGGGTAAGGCAGAAGCCCCAGGTTAATACTCATGAGACCCTAGGGTGAGACAGAAGCCTCAGGGTAATGATGGTCGAACCACAGGGTAAGGCAGAAGCACCCAAGGTAAAGGAAGCCCCAAGATTCAGAGAGTTACCCCTGGGGTGAGGGAGAAAGAGGACTGAGAGTGAGGGAACGACTCCCAGGGTAGAGCCGGAGACCCTGGGGAAGACCCTGGGAGAAAGGCAGGTGGGGGTGGGACTACAGCAGGAGCAGCTGGTGGGAGACACTTTAGCTCCCCTGTGCCTGGCGTATCAGTGCTTGGCTCCCCACCTCTAATTAGGACTCATAACTCGTGACATTAAGTCACTTACACTCCACTGTCACGCTACTATCACAACGACTGTCATATGTGTCACCTCATATATATATATGCATACATTGAGATAAATAGATAGATAGAAATAGATATAGATATATAGATAGATAGATAGATATAGATATATGCTGATAACCATGAGGGAAAATGAAACAAGATAAGTCCCAAGTGCACTTTCCTGCATATCACAGGGGAGATATAGTACACGAAAGTGCACTCGGGGACTTATCTTGTTCCATTTTTCCTCGTGGTTATCAGCAAATACTTAGATCACGCGCATCACTGTGACTTTACCCAAATATACAACAGCTGTTACAATACGTCACCTAATGATGAAACTCATCACTCATGTACTCATCATACTCACCCTTAGAAACGGATCTGATTAGAAGAGTTGAGTAAATCTATTCACCCACAAGGATTTGGACATGCTTTGCTGGAACCTGAGTAGTTTCAAAGGAGACTAGTATAATGCCGTTGGCTCCCTGCTGTTAAGAATTTCCAACAAAGAATGTTAAGGGAGAAAACACCCTCTCCTCTTCTCCCTTCCGTTTCCCATCTTCATATGAAAGCACTGTAGCATGCTTTTTTCCCTCCTTTAGAAAACATACTCAAAACACTGCACTATATTAGAAAATCTAACTTTTTTTCTTAAATTAGAAATTTTTCTTATTGTACACACATGCATATGGATGTACTTAACTATATCAATAAGCTTGATCTTACCAGCAGGCGTAAATAAACCCAGATGCTCAACTGTTTTGTTCCGCACAGTCATGTTTACTCAATCGATTGTCATCCGTTTTCTTTGATAGCGACAGATTGCCCAGCAGGAGTACAGGGAATTACATAAACGCTCTCAGGTGTTCCGGTACAGTGTAATACGTAAGGGTGTTCGTTTGTACCAGCACGTGAATTAATCATTTATGTGTGTGATCAACAATCGCTCTGATCAATTATCTTGTGTCGTCAGTTATCTCTTTATGATCAATTATCTGTGTGTGATCAATTATTTCTCTATGATCAATTATCTGTGTGTGATCAATTATCTCCCTATGATCAATTAACTCTTTGTGTGATCGGTTAAACATGTTTGATCAATTAGATCTATGTGTTATCAATTATATCTCAGAGTGATTAGTCAAATCTCTGTGTGATCAATAAGATTTCCCGTTGGGCAGACAATCATTAAATCCAGTTTGCTTTGGCTCTTCCTCTTAGTCTCTTGTTTCGCTCTTCCTTTCTCCATCTCTTCCTCTTCTTCTCTTATTTCTCTTTTCTCTCCTCTTTTCAGACTCACACCACACGCTCTCTTAAGCCCTCTTCTTTTAAGCTGGTCATCCATATATCATCCATCTGCGCAACCGTCAATCAAGTTTCTGCATTCTGATAACATTTTCTCTTTCTTTCTTCCCATTTTTCCTTTTTTTTTTTCGTCTCCGAGTCTCCTCTGCTTCCCGTTTTCTCTTCATCTCCCACCTAAACGTCACTGGCACTATAAGTCACAACTAATGCCTCTTTGAAGGTCAATATTTCTACTGATAATTCAGAACATCTGCCTCTAGATTGGTCAGCCTACATACGTGAAGAAAAGTCCATGATTTATTAAAAATTTTTACGCGATTTACAAAATTTTGGTGTCTTACGGTGTTGCTGGTACTCCTTCTCCTGTTTTTTTTTTCAGAACGAAGGATATATATATATATATATATATATATATATATATATATATATATATAGGGACTCACTTTATGTCATTCGTGGTGGAAATAACAATTTGTCTTCGTCTATTGTTGTCAAACCTGGAGATTGAGAGGAACAATGTCGTGTGTTGATGCCTCTCGTACAATTGGCGATGCAGGCAACATTAACCCCAAACAGGGAGATGGAATGTCCGCCTATTATGACCGGGAAATGGGGTCGGATTCTGTCGGATGTCCTTTCGTCTCTCCGACTTCCCGTGGCGCGTCGACATCTGTCTGTGGTCTTGTGGGAAAATGGTCAAAAAAAAGCGACGAATTGACCGTCATTATGAGACAGAAGAAGATTAGAGAGAGAGAGAGAGAGAGAGAGAGAGAGAGGAGGAAGACTTTAAAAGCCATTGGTCTTTTCCAGGAAGAGGTAAAAGAGGGAGGAGGAGGAGGAAATACCATGACGAGGAAAGTGGGTCAGTAGGATGAAGGAAAGTCTGCATCAGCGATTACCTGAAATTTGTGGGTATAAGATTACTTTATTTTCGGAAAATGAGAGAGAGAGAGAGTATTAGTAGTAGTAGTAGTAGTAGTAGTAGCAGTAATAGTTGTAGCAGTAGTAGTAGTAATAGTAATGGTAGTAGTAGTAGCAGTAATAGTAGTAGTTGTAATAGTAGTAGTAGTAGTAATAGTAATGGTAGTATTAGTAGCAATAGTAGTAGTAGTAGTAGTGGTAGTTGTAGTAATAGTAGTAGTAGTAATAATAGTAGTAGTAGTAGTAGTAGTTGTTGTTATTGTTGTTGTAATGTGAAGTATAAAAGCTGTCCATCTGCACCTTCTTGATCCATAGGAATTGATATCACAGGTTATGATAAAACTCTTGAAGTCAGTGATGACTGATCAGGCTTCAGAGAGAGATGTTAAGGGCAGATGTTACGGCCAGCATCTCGCGTAACACGTAACGCGTAACATGATAAAATGGAATCGAAAATGGAGTCGATCAGAGACGGTAGTGTGATAAAGGTATGTCATGAAGACGTCACCTGTGGAAGTCTTAACCAAAAGGACATCAACCGTACTGATTCCAGCCATAAAGACATCACCCTTGCTGATTCCAGCCATACGGACATCATCCTCACTAAGTTCAGCCTTACGGACAAAACCAGAATGGACTTCAAACAGTTACACTAGGACCTCAACCACGTGGATGTCCCATAGGGATTTCAATCATGACGAAGAAAACCAATTGATAATAAAAGAATGACAGTATAAGCAACAAGAGACTAAAAGAACGAGAGAAATGCGAGAAAAAAATTTTGCAAGAATAAATAAAACGAGGATAGAAATGATTGTAGTAGAGACTGATGACTTCCTATTAGTGGCAGGAAGTGAGGCAGGTAGCAATAAAACATGAGCAGGAGAGGTGGAAAGGAAACGAGGGAGGGAAGGCAGGGGGGGGGGGATTTAAAAGAGGAAGGGAAGAGGGTGGAAGAGGAGCACAGGTGAACACATCCGCCAATAGGGTTAAGCGAGCGACGGCGATCCATCCTCAAATAAAGTAGGGGAGGGAACAGCCGACTGTCCTGTGGGACGCCGCTCCGCGCCGCCACACACAAAAGATCAACAATCGAGTGTGTTTGTCTGCACAATGAGAGATAACGGCGTCTCCACAATGCAGATTGCGGGGGCCAACTCGTCTTTGTTGGCTCCCCGGTGACAGACAGATGCATCTGATGTAGCGGCCATTACCTACGAGAAAAGGAAATCTGCATGAAAAGGGGTCGGAAGGTAAATTTGAGATGAAAATGAAAGGCATGAATTTAAGTTGTTTCTGCAGAAAGGGACAAAGACGTAGATTTGCGAGAGGGGAAGAGAAAGGCAAAGAATCGTCTCTTGGAATATATATTACGATAGGAAGTCTGAAGAAAAGTGATGAGAAATTATGAATCGTACAGGTGTTTCGTTGAAAATAAGGCCAGGGTATGATCAACTGTAAATGGGAACGTTATGATACAATTCAATGTAAATAAGAACACGATCATAAGGTTTACTGTAAATAGGAACATGAGTATGTTGAATACAGTAAAGAGGAACATGATTATATGGTTTACAGTATTCAGAAGCATTTTCATGGTTGCTGTAAATAGGAACATGATTATATGGTTTTACTATGTACAGCAGGTTGATATGATGAACAGAAAATAAAGTGAGATCTCAGAATAGATTTTACAATTTACTCAGAATGGATTACGTCTCTTTTTTCTTTTTTTTTTTTTCTTTTTTTTTAGACTTACAAATGTTCCAATGAAGATATGAAAAACTGCATCATTTCGACCTGAAGGAAACGAAACCTAAATAGAAAAGTCACTTGTAAGGATGCAAATTATATCATTTCAAAAGAAAAACTAAGTGTAAATGTTCTAGGCAGGAGTATTAATCATTTGATCAATGGATTAATACAGATAGAGGGGAGATTGATTACAACATGGTATCTACATCACTGTAAATCCCGCCCAGGCAAGAAGAAGGAAGCGATTTATTGACACCAGAATACAGTGAGTTTGTTGTAGTACACTTCTGTTCCATCACCTCTCCTCCATCACCTCTCTTCCATCACGTCCTGGTGCCTGGCGGAAACACATTGTCCAGGATACTGATGTGGGAGGAAGCGGAAGTAAGGAAGGAAGGAAGGAAGGAAGGAAGCGAGAGGAGGAGGAGGGGGGGATAGGAGGAGGGATTGGGAGGGGGAGCTGCTGAGGAGCGGACGTAACAACTGGCCAGCGAGATAATGGGATGTGATGCGGAGATAATGACGATGCAATGGATGATTATGGTGAGGCTGTTGGCAGCACGTGCAGCCACGCCCTGCTGGATGAGGTGCGTGGGTGGGTGGGTGTGCGTCTGTGTAATTATCCATTTGTGCTGTACGAAGAGGAGGAGGAGGAGGAGGGGAAGTTCTACACTATCGTGGTAGGGGCTCCTCCTCCTCCTCATCTCTTGAACATTCTCTGCTGTCATACAACTTGTTGGATGTCTGTACGGTGTCCGCTTTTGCTATGTCCTCCTTCGGTCTGTGTCATTCAGCTACCACAGAAGTACTGGTCTATGTCTCTTTTCTTTTTAACAGGTGTCTTGGATGATGTCCCCCGGCTGTTCCGTCTCTCCATTTTTCGAAGGAAATTGGCCACTGTTTTCGTCACCAATTCGGTTTTAAAGACTCTAAAGTTGTGATCAGGTCACCCTTCACCCTTCTCTCTTCCACGGTGAGCAAATCTTTGGACACTCCAGCAGCCTTTCCCAGTAACTCTGTCCTTTTGGATTCTTGTTCCATTTCTTATGGCCCTCTTCTAGACCCTCTCTATGAGCTCTTTGTGCTTCTTTAAGGGCATTGGCCTAACCTGAGAAGCATGTCCCAGTTTTGGCCCTGTGTAAAGTCGTCCCCGTCGTGCTCAAGGGGGTCGTGGATGCATGCGTGCTCGAAAGGTCGTCCCCGTCGTGTTCAAGTAGGTCGTGCAGGCGTGTTCGAGGGTCGTGCCGTCGTGCTCAAGGGGTCTTATACCGTCAAGGCGACATCAAGATTTATCCAATCAAAATGTTTGTTTGTAATGACCCACAGTGATCGTCTTTTATTTGACGACTGTTCGCTCAGGGTCCTGCACGTTATGCTGCTCAAAATCAAGCTTTATTACTACATCTACAACCAGCATTATCAACCCAGATATTAGCATTATTGACCCAGCACCCAGCATTATCAACCAAGCAACCAGCCTTATTAACCAAGCACCCAGCATTATCAACCCAACACCCAGCCATATTAACCTAGCACCAAGTATTGTTAACCAAACACCTAACTTTATTTACTCAGCATCCAAACTTATTAGCCCAGCACCCAGCATTATTAACCCAGCACCCAGCATTATCAACTAAGCACCCAGCATAATTAACCCAGCACCAAACATTATAAACCTAACATTGCTCACTCAGCACCCTAGCATTATTAACCTAGCACCAAGCATTATGAACCTAGCGTTGCTCACACAGCACCTTAGCATTATCAACCCAGCACGAAGCATTATGAACCCAGCATTACTAACACAGGACCGAGTCTTATGGACCCCTCGGCCCGCCCAGCTGTGGACCAAATCATTACTAACATAGCCCTGCCTCGCAGCGTGAAGCCCCCTGCCATAAACTCCCTCCTCCTCTCTCCCTAACATGGCATAGGAGTCTTTAACACAGCCGTCCATTTGTGCTACTTTGGCTCGCGTCTTGCGGTCAGTATAGCACTCTCTGTGTCCCCCGTGTTGTTATTAACAATATTAAACCCTAAGAACTAGAGCAAAGGGTCGTAATGACTTAAAGATTCAACAGGTCCTACTTTCAAAAGAAGGAGATTAATCCATGTTCCCTGAGGACACACGGGCTCGGTGTGTAAGCGACCAAAATTTCGTCTTTTCAGGAATAAGTCGGGAATATTGTGTACGAGCCGGAGGAGCTGTTGGAAGGGTTGAATTGGCGGGCTTTTCTGAAATACATCTTTGCAAAATAACGAAAAGAGAAAAAAAAAAATATTAATGTGTACAAGAAATCTGTGGTGGTTTATCTTTGTTTTATAAAGTTCCTCTTTTGGAGATGAAAGAGTAGGGTGGACACAGCACACGCGGCATAATGAGGAAATCCAATTACCAAGGGGTTTAATTAAGTTCTGTTTGTGAAAGATGTGTGGCCGCGACGAGTCAATAGACCAGCATCGTAGCGCGCGAATTTTTGAATATGTCGCCATTCTCATTTATACGATTTACGTCGGACCGTTGACTTATGAACGAAAGCTATAGGATATATCTAAAGGTTTCTTGTATATATATATATATATATATATATATATATATATATATATATATATATATATATATATATAAATTTTTTATATATATATATATATATATATATATATATATATATATATATATATATATATATATATATGAACAGCTCACTTAAGAGC
>JAYMFT010208162.1:5000-11554 GCA_038088735.1 Panulirus argus | reverse complement strand
AGAAAAGATATATATATATATATATATATATATATATATATATATATATATATATATATATATATATATATATCGATTACTCGCCATAACCTGACGATAACAGCCTTAATGGTCCTAACAGTGATTACCCAGCCAACCATCTCTGCTATAATACAAATGAAAAAAAGAATGTTTTTATTTTCCCCTGTCGAGATGATGATGGGACGTGGAAAGGTTATTTGTACAAAAACCGTACAACGGATATCAACAGTATATCTCTTTGCAGTTTTTTGGCTTTGTTTATTTTTTTGGGGAGAATATAATTTCGAAATCTAAGGAAGTGTTAAACACGGGTTCTCCAAACTGGCTCTGATCCAAAGTGGTTCCAGACGCCATTAGAGTCTCACAGTGTGTGTGTGTGACTATGGAACATCCGGCCAAAAGACGTTTAATGAATTGGGTTAAAGCGTTGTTTTTCTCGTTTTTTTTCTTTTTTCATGGTTCACACAGTCGTGCCCCCGCTGGTGTTGATCTCGTTCTCATAAGAATACCTTCTTATATTTTCTTTTAAGCTTTCCATTTGTTTTACAGTATTATTTAGTTATCAAATCAACTCCCAGAAGCTACGTATTTCTAGAGAATGGTTAGCAACGTTTTAGTTTTCCAATTGGCATCTGCGAACAAGGCTTTTGCCTCTTTAAGCTGCCACTTACGGAAAAGAAGGATACGAGTCACATTAGGCATAGAGGCCAATATTACTTATACCACCATAGAGTCTTGAACGTTAATGAACTAACATAGGATAATTGTCTTTATTAATTATATGTGTAATTTGTTATATTTTTTGGGGTAATTCACATAACGCCCTTTTAAACTCCTTTCAGGCCACGAAAAACGCAGTCCTTTTTACCACTTACAAATCAAAGCTTTTAGAATAATATCATGCAAATCCTTGGCTATATTATCCATCTGAAAGCAAAATTTCCACTCTTTATTTGAAGATAATTCGTCTATATATTACACTGGCTATTCTTCAGAAACGTATGTACACACGACTTGGAGATTTTATCATATACAGTTGATACAGCTTTAGTTAACAGCAACAACAGGCGTATCGCAGCACCAGAGCCCTTAGTGTTGACCAAATCTTCGCTGATTCGGTCAGAATCCCTCACCGAATCCCTCCAAAAAGTGGTGGTAGTAGTAGTAGTAGTACTAGTCATCCTACCCACCGCGTAACAGGAGATTCACCGTTAGATTTAGATACTAGTAAGGGAAGGTGGGACAAGTATCAAACAAGCGCTGGTGTGTGCGCGTTTTGTCTGTGACCTTAAGTGCCATCCCCGTGTGGCGGGGTCACAGCTACCTCGCTATCAAACATGACCAACCTCTTTCTCTTTCTCTTTACGATGTTTTTGTTTTTTGTTTTTCCCTAGACGCAATTAATCCAAGGCTGTTACGAATACGTTAGAAGCGTCGTCATTACCTTGACGGTCTGGCGATTTTTCGATCTTGTGTCGACTACCGGTTTCAACAACTGGATTGTTGCTTGCAAAGACGAAGAAGTTTTAGCCAATCGCAAAGGCGTTGAGAAGGGGACTTTAGCCAATCAGAGGTCAGCAGAGGACATAAGTATAGAGTCTTCGGGACGTGGTTTCTTAGTGTTGGTTGACGAGGCAGGTGGAGAAGATTATTGTATGTTTTAGGGATTTTATGTTAATTTTTGTATATATTTTTCAGGCGTTTAGTTTTTCAGATGCTAAGTTTTAGGTTGGTTATTTATAAATTTTTGTAGGTTAAAACTTTTAATGTTTAAAATCTTGTTTCGTAAAGTAAATTGCTTTACGGAGGAAGTAATTTTTTTTATTTCGTATATTAAAGTACTTTTCTTTTCCAGGTTCTTACTATGACAAAATTGTCGCAATGTTTGGGGTTTTGCGTTCTTTTGGTGGTTTACAACACTGTCTCGGCCAGAGGTGAAGACATTACCATTGTATTACTTCTGAATGTATTGTTAGAAATGCTAATAAGCAAACATCGTTCAAAAATTCTAGCATTAGATATCCAATGACTTCCACTTTCAAGTTCTATATAACTTACAATTACAATAAAATTTTGTAATTTTACAGCATAAAAGTTTAAAAATGATTCAAATACTGTTTAAACTTCAATTTAATATTCCTTATACCTGAGTTTTTCCTTTACGAAGTTCTATACGACCCCCCTGAATCGGACTTCGTTTCTGACTTCACCTGCTGTTACGGCAAGCGTCTTCTGCAACATGGCGAAATCGCTCTGAGCATTAAGGAGTGCTGTCTCCAGTTGAAATGTTCATTTGGTCTCCTGAAACTTGAACAAATTGGTCATCCAGACAACACATACTGTAACTATATTAACATTTATTTCAAATCGGAATTTTATTTAATTTTTTTTAATTTTCCAATACTTCTAAAGTCTAAAATTTTTCGCACAAATTTTCTGAATTTCAAACAATTTTTTATTTTAGTTTACTGCTTCTATATAACTCTTTAATCTTCATCTGTAACAACATTTATTCTCTACTACGCTGACTCTTATTACCACTATTTTTCCATTCTAGGCTGCGAATTTGATGATCAACTATACCCTCCTAACTATGAACTCAACCATTGCTTCCCAATGATATGCAAACACGGCAAATGGGTTTACTTGGATCACATTGACGACTGCTGTAAGTATATATAGCTTCATTATATATTGATCTATATTTCAAAAATTTCTCTAAATTTTAAGTTTTTAAATTTTCTTAACAGGTAAACACTGCGCTCTGTACAACGACCCCCACATCATTACCTTCGACGACCACAGCTACGACTGGCACGATGACTGTAATTACACCGTCGCCCAGTCAGACTTCACGTACAAACCAGAGGTCGGCATCTTCAGCGATTTCGTCCGCTGCTGGGGTTGCGCTTCTTGCCTAGGTCACACCACCTTCAGGAACGACCCGCACACCATCCTCACCCTCAGGAACGGGGCAGTATTCGATGTAATTAAATTTTTTAAATTTTTTCTGGAAAATTTAAATTCCAAACTTATATTTCCAGCACTAATTAACTTTCGTTTCCTCAGGTTTTGGTGAACGGTGACCCATTTACCGTGCCGTCTGCTGGCGTCCATATCATCGCGTCGTCAGCTGGGACCCATCCTGTCCTCGCTTGGCGAAACAATCACTGTATAATATTACTGGGATCTTCTCGTCTTGTGGTAACTAAAAAAAAAAAAAAAAATTCTTGCAGTTAATTATATTAAACACAAGTAGTTCTTGACACTTTCTACCAATATTTCCATGAATTTGCAGGTTTTTTTTTCTTTGACCCTTAATGCTTGTATTTTTTATTAATGTCTTCAGCTTCAACACTGTCGAAATCGACTTGACGTGTGGGCCCACCCCAGCCACGCAGACAGTCTGGACGGCCTCTGTGGTCACTACAACTTCTACATCCGCGATGACTTCACAGATCGCCAGGGCAATATCCACGAGCTAGAATACATGCCTTCAGAGTTCCCTATGTCATGGAAGGTACTTCTTAAAACCTACATGCCTATAAACGCCACTAGTGTAATCTACATTAATTTTCAAATAAACTAAAGATTTTTTATTCCACGAACTAATTTACTAATGAAAGTTTCCTATAGTATATTAAGTTCTCGTCGTCGTTGTACACTACATTAATTTTCAATTTGAACAATTTTTATTCCACAAATTAATTTCCCACTATTTTTCAGACTATATTAGTTTTCATCATTGCAGACTAACGAGCAAAGTGACCCGCACTGCAGGAGGCATTACGATGCCAAACCCTCGTATGGCTGCCCAGCTGTGAGTTTTAAACATCTTAAAATTCATATCATAAAATTTAATTTTTTACATCCTGAATTTTTTTTTTATAAAAACTGTTTTTCTTTCCTGAATTGCCAAAGCTTCGTTTTCACTTAATTGAACTGGGCATAATATTGTACTTTCGCAACTTTCAGGGTAACCCATGTCGTGCTGGGAAGATTCAATTCGACGACTACTTGGCCAGATGCAAAAAACACCTCAATACCATCATTGCAAGACACAAGGAACTCTCCTACCTCATTGGTATTAACTTTTAAATTTTTTACTTCTAAATTTTCAATCGCATTTTAATATTCTATCTTTTCTTAATTTCTTTTTTCTTTCAGATTCCTGTGCATTCGACTTGTGCATGATGAATCAGAACGGAGAATCTCCTCGTACTATTGAGGAATGGCTCCGGGAGCTGCAAGACAACGCTCTCATTGCGAGGGAAAACTTCATAAAAACCACAGGTCCTTATCCCCTTAAAATTTTTAGTTAAATAAAATTCTACATTTCCTTAATTTTATCATAAACTATTATAAACTAACGTAATATTTTCTCTTTACAGGCAGAAAACCTGGTAACCCTGTGGAAATCGTAACTATACACCCGGAACCGATTCGCCCCAAACCACTCCATCATACGCCAATTTTTCCCAATCCTTCCTTCTCGCAGGACTACATTGATCCCCGACAGACGTTCACTTCCACCCACGAGCCCTCCTTGATAGACGGATTCGCCTCGGTAGTCACTTACGACTCTCCCGGCGCAACTCTGACTCTGCCTCGTCTCACTGATGTGTACAGTCCAGTCCCTCGGGCGGGAGACTCTCCTGAGAAGACCGTCCTCGTCGGCTCTCCTACGGTAACTCCCACACCGCTTCATCCCACAAACGCACGGAACCCAGTCCCTGGTCTCGGAGGCAACGCTCATTACAATCCTACGTTAATGTCGAAAGATTTTATGACTCATGTTGGGGTGATGCCCACTGCGTTGCCTCCTAATCCATTGGTCTCGAAGCGTAAAGACATTCCTGTTAGTCCAACACTAGCCATGAATGAAGATATAAAGCCCTCGCAACCCATAAATGATATGTACTCTACCGTATTAAACACGCCTGTGGTTAGTACACCACTACAGCAAGAAAGTCCGCTCTATTCACAGAATAACTATCTCTAGCTAGTTCTATCAGTGTGAAACGCATATAAATTGTAGCAAAATTTTCACTCTTTAATCTTTTTAACGTTAGATTAAAACAAGATTCCACCAATGTTACTTTTTGACATCTTGATGCTACACAATTAAAATAGGGTTTTATGATGTTTAAAATTTTATTGTTTGATAATTGCCCATATTTACATTTAACTTGGAAGTTTCGGGTTTCTTTAACCCGAGTCTTGTATAAAAATCCTTAAGGAAAATAAGCTTGTTATAAACCTTGTATTATCTTCAAATGATTGTAAAACTCTCGGCTTACCTTAAACAAAATTTACCAATGATAACTACCTTATAATCCATCTACAGAATAGTAGATAACATTAACAATACTAGCAATATTATGCACTTTACTTAAAATTTACCAGTATTCTTTTGGAAAACTAAAAGGGATTTACATCTAGATAAAAGGTCTACTAGGAAACATTTTGACATAATAAAATCTCCTAATTTATCGTAAGTATTTAAAAGCTTTGACAATCGTACAAGCAAAATCTCCAAATATACAGAGCTTTTTCATTACTCAAGTGTAACTTTATATATAAACTTAAACTACGCTGCAGAAATACCCACAACTTACAAAGAAGGCTTTAATTTCCTCCACCAGGAAGTAAGACCAAAACCTTTGGTTAGACACATTGCTCATTAAATAACACATATAAAAATGTCATATTTAAAATTTGTGTATCGTATGCAACATAGCCACGAGACGAAGGTGAGGGAAGACATTGACGTAACTACACGCGATTGAATAAATGTATGAATATTGGTATTACTGAATAAAACCAGCCCAGGTTTCCTTTACTTGCTATATTACCACTATGCGCCTGTATTCCCGGTGCAAATCATATTTTCCTATTTGACACTCGCACCACAAAACTTGTTAAACTTTGTAAGTGATATCATGGCATAAGAACAAAACTTTTGAGAATTTAGTAAACAGCTGATCATTCTAAAACGTTACTTGTGTAAATTATTTACGTAAGATGTAGGAAAAACATTCTTTAGCACTTCATGGCAATGTTGATATTCAGTCTAAAAAAAAAAAAAACTGTCTTTCAGGTCGAGACTTGGTTCGCGTCCACTCGAAACAAGAGACGCGGTTCTCCCTCACTTCAGACCCACGCATGGTTCGCATAACTTGAGACCAGGGTTCGTGTCCACTTGGAGAAGGTAAGTGTTATGTACAAAATATCCAAAAAAATTTTAAGTGTATACACTTAACTAGACGGACTCTGTTTACGCACTTGAAAAAAAACGACACTCCATTTGTGTATGTATAATTTCGACACACCAACACATCTTGTGTGTACGCGCGATTCAGACGCTTACGCTAAGCCGTCACTCGTGTACGATTTGAAAAGAAAAGGCTTTTAATTAAACATGCTGGATGTGGGGGGCCCGAGTCAGCGGAACCGGGAAAACTTTCTCAGCCAGACCCTCGTCTCGTGTTGTGGTTTTAAGAGAATGAGCTTCAAAGAAATTTCAATTTTTT
>JAYMFT010208151.1:0-11554 GCA_038088735.1 Panulirus argus | reverse complement strand
AATAATAATAATAATAATAATAACAATAATAATAATAATAATAATAATAATAATAATAATAATGATAATAATAATAACAACAATAACAATAATAATAATAATAATAATAATAATAATAATAATAATAATAATAATAATAATTATAATAATAATGGTGATAATAATAATATTAGTAATAATAATAATAATAATAATAATAATAATAATAATAATAATAATAATAATAATAATGACGATGATAATAATATTAATGATAATAATAATAATAGTAATAATAATAATAATAATAATAATAATAATAATAATGATATCAAAAATGATAATAACAATATTAATAATAATTTTACTACTACTACTACTATTGCAACTACTACTAATGATTATAATAATAATAATGACAATAATGATAATAATAATAATAATAATAAAGATAACAATAATAATAACAATAATAATAATAATAATAATAATAATAATAATAATAATAATAATGATAATAAAAGTAATATTAATAATGATAATGATAATAGTGATGATAATAATAATGATAACAATGATGATTACAATCATAAATCAGAATGCATCTAGCAAACTGATCACTGCGTCTTTGGGAAGATGTTTATGTAATGTATGACACCAGGAAAATAAGGGTCGGTATGGATACAGAGAAAATGCATTTAAGTGAATGTGGAAATACCTGTGAACTTTCTGTATACGGAAGCACAAATGATCTCGTTTGTGGATTAGAAGTGAAATATTTTTCGAGCCTTATCTAAACGCATCTATGGCATTACTCTCTGCTATTAGTATTACCTGATTCTTCCACATGATAGCAATCCTGATGAAGAAATGGCAGTTTGCCGCATTCCAAATAGGTCGATAGCCCAAATGTTTGCACCCATTACTGCGAGTGAAATCAGTCTGATTTAACTTTAAGCATTTGATAATTCTGTATTCCAGCATCACATCACCTCAGAATGTTGTCTATACTAAGCTGTGGTAATTAAGTTTGGGTTGTCTACGCGTTTCTTATATGAAATGCATCTGTCCCACATCATCTTGATAGCTTGCTGTTGTCCTTACCCTAATCTATTTTCGTCTTTTTTTCAAGGACACTGACCAAAAGTGAATATAATATGCTCCTATATACTGCTTACTTGGCTTTAGGTGGCCAGAGATTACTACACCTGCCTTCATTCTCAGTTTGTCATGTTGCGTTTCTTCTAGACTATAAAACTTGACATTGTTGCACAATAATCTTCAGTTCCTGCGTGCGAGCCCAATCTATCAGTTTGTCAACGTTAGCTTGTTAGCGCAGCCATTTAACTTCAGCTGTGGCTTCATTTCCTAAGTTAGTGTCATACTGAGAATTTGATATGTGGCAGCGTAAAGTCCATGATATTATCAATGTCGTTAATTTATAAAAAGAACTGATTTCTACGGCGCTCCAAGAGTCATGTCCGGCCATTCTGAGGCTTGACTTTTAAACGCAGTCTATGTTTATGGCCAATCAAGCCGTATTCTAACCAGCCAAGTGCAGCATCTTCTGTACCACATGATTTGATTAGCGCTGGCAGTCTTTTATAAGGGAGTTTATCGCATGATTTCTTAGAATCTAGATAGATGACATTAATCAATTTTCTATCATTCATGTTGATGATAGCATACAGATAATTGATTGGATTCGTCAGATGTGAATGATTTCATGGAATACCAGCCTGTGAAGGACTAAGTGGCGATCCTCTAAATGATTTAAAGTCTTGTCTTGAATGATGATTTCCATGTGGACACCGTGGTCACTGGGAGATGATTTCTGTGCTTCTCCATAAACCACATGTTTGCTCTTTTACTCTTATCTCACTAACTTCTGTCTTTCAGAACTCTTCATCACAAACGCCATGGACAGGACTCAGTGGTCTGTTGCTCTTTCCTCTTCCCTACATTCATCTGTGCAGTGGTCTCTGTAACGCTATGTGGATGCAAGTCTTGGGTCTTGAACAGAAAGAGGAAGGAAGATGTATGTTTTAGAAATGAAATCCCAGAGAATGGCACGTGACGTGCGCCGATCTGATCACGCGACATTTGGCTTTTTCACTTCTAGCAAGATTAATCTGATGTTTGTCATTATGGTACTCTCACATAAAAGGTTCATCTTGATCACTTTGCACTGCCTTTTGCCTCCAAATATGAGCTTTTTCGCTTAGCACTATGCTTCAAAAATGCTTCTCGTGGAATCCTGCTTATTGAAATTCATTGTTGATATAAATCTATATAAAGATAATTCAGAGAAGGCTGAAGGCCATCCATACATCATTCATAGATTTACCCCATAAATATCGCAAATCATCCAAAAATGCCGCTATGGATTCCCTAAGGAGCGTTCAGGTCACTCTTTGACCACACTGGTCATCACTACTGGTCATCGCTACTAGTCCTTTACTGATCACACTTGTCATCACTTGTGGGGTTGTACTACCCAGAGCTCCAAAGTTGTTTATGGATCTAATAAATAAAGGTTGAAAGGTTATAGAACGAGATGAAAACTAAAGAAAGACGAGAATCTTATAGCTTCGCAGTCTTTGGAAAGGACTTCTCATAACGGTCAATCCTCTTGTGGACGGTCTCCAAACACAAACTATGGGAAAGGGGCGCCAGATGCTTCTCCACGAATCCGAGTCTTGGTGGTGTTATCACAGGCGGACAGTTCGCGAGAGCAGGAGTAGAGATATATCCTGCAGAACAGGCAGAGGACCGCAAGAGATGGTTAGAGCTGATGCCTGGAGAATTACTGGGACGGAAGGCTTTTGATTTCACTCCAGTTAACACGGTGGCGGAGGAAAACTACGCTGAGTGAAGAACATTGGGGACTGAGGCTAATGGAAACCTTGTACATGTGAAGCAGCTGCACGAAGGAATTAATGTCAGCACATTTGCAGCACTTCCAGCTTTTGTTGTCAAACTTATTTGATGATGTTGATCGTGTAGCTTTTCTTGAAACACTTAAGAGAGATCATCAGTAGACCTTGCACAGCGAAAGCCATAATCGTGATCGGAAAAAAGGGTTGCAGCAAGTTGATAAATGGGTTGCAGCAAGGCTAAAGATGGGTTGAAGCAAGGCTAAGGATGGGTTGCAGCAAGGTTGATGAATGGATTGCAGCAAGGCTAAGGATGGGTTGCAGCAAGGTTAAGGATGGGTTGCAGCAAGCAAAGGATCGGTTGCAGTAACGCTAAGGATGGGTTGCAGCAAGGCTTACCTTGAGACGAAGTAGACAATGAAGGATTAGGGTTGCCTCAGAGTCTCACTCCTTTAGAAGTAGATAAGGCAAATCACCTTGGACATGTCTACCTCAAAGAGATACAGCACCAGTAAGGTCCTGCTTGTAAATAATCTAGGAGACGACATCGATTTGGTGGAAGGCAATGAAGGGGGGAGGACTAGACACAGAATCATCTAAAGTAGAATTAGAGGAAACCAAAGTGCTGAAAAGAGCTGCTTTTCACTTGAAGTATCAATTATAGACTGACAAAGGCGGAGAGGAAAAAATGTTGAATTACATTAGTCATTAGAGATAATTTTAATTGAGGACCAGAAAGGAATTATCATCGGAAGTGAAAATCTTGCCAGCATACTTTCATCTTATGAAATGTGTGTTTTACTTCAGAAATAACAGCTTTTCACTGATTTCCAAAAAATATTGAAAAGAAACAGAAAGACGCAGGGGAAGGGAAGGGCATCTGCCTAGATACGACAAGCAGAAATCTGACCAAGATTAGGGGAAAAATCTTGTGGAATCTCAGACTTCCATTTTGATATTGCTCATATTTTCTTTGCAAAAGAGAGATATTTTTTCTCCAGTATATTTCAGAGATTTTGGTCTCTCTAGTATAGAATAAATCAGTCATATATGATTAATCTTAGAAATCTTTTATATGTCTTTATTTCTCTATTCTCCAGGATGAATCATCTTGTGTTTGGCTTGCGTCCGCTTGGGTTCCACCTCGTGAACGTCCTGCTTCACTCCTGCGTCTGCTTGCTGCTGACGCGGCTGCTGCTGCGTCTGCTGCACCTGCCACAGGGCACTGTCCTCTCTGCCGGCCTCATCTTCGCCACCCACCCCGTCCACACCGAGGCCGTGAGTTCAAAGTTCTTTGCAATGGTGAAGATGACAACAACTGCAGGCTTTCAGATTATCCCTCATAACAACAATTGTTGAAACAGAATTTTGAACGGACATATCTAACGACAGCATCTGCAGGAAGTACATGAAATATTAACAGTAATTGTAGCATAATGTGTACAGTGTTGAATTATTCATAGAGTGCTCTGAAGAAACCTTCAAAGCCAAATTCCGGTGGTTCCTTAGTTACTGATATTGATCAAACACGGGTGAAGAAGACGATTCTAGGCGACTGTTGTGTCTACACTAAAAGCTCGATATGGTTGGCGCCATGTCATTCTGGTAACACTGAATGACTTCTTCACTGTAACCGATTTGGTGCGGACAAAATAGCCACATCCTAATCGTGGCTGTCTTGGATGAAAAGAAGACGTGGAAGATAGAAGAGATTAATTGGGGCTCCAAATGTGTTTGAAGGTGGAAAGGCTAAAGGAGGAGGGAAAGACATAAGAAGGAAGAGAATCTAACATCTCTGTTGTTCTAAAAAAACAGATATGTTATAACGGTCAATATTCGTGCGGCTGGTGTCCACACACGAGTGTATGGGAAGCAGCACCTAATATCGTGCCACGAATCCAAGCCTCAATAGCAGGAACACGCGCTAACAGATAGAGGGCAACAGTGTAAGGGGAAAAGGAAAAGGACAGATGGCCACCAGTAGACGTTGTCAATCTTAAAGAATGGGAACAGATCTTGAGTGATAAGAAAGTGGGAGTTTAGGAGAGACTGAGGGATTTTAGAGATAGCAATGGCTAGATCAGTAAGGGGTAGAACGTTCTCTTTTCTTTGGGGTGGGATTCACCAAGGTTTGCTTCCAAGAAAAAGGAAAAAGCCTGTGATTTTAGACATAGCCCCCCCCCCCAAAAAAAAAAAAACAAGGATCGGAGTTAGCTCAGACGGACACTCTCTTTAAGACACGAGGAAGATTGCCATCCGGATCTTGCGTATTTGTAGTTGGGATGATGGCATAGGGTGACGGTATAGGTTCAGTGGAAGGAGAATTATAATCATCCAAAGCAGAGTTACAGTTAGATAATGTACTGAAATGTGAAGTATCAGTAAAAGAGTTCGCTACAGGTTGACCAGGTTGGAAAAAAGTAAGAAAGGTTGAATTTTAGCTAATAACCATAATGATTTGTCATTTGATGTTGATGTTAGATCAGCACACGCCTTAAAGCACGTGATCAAACCATTCTTTTGGAAGTGCAGAATCAGTAGAAGTGACACAGAACTTTATTCTAGACACTATAACATCCGCTATACAGTCAACACAGCTGAAGGCATCCTGGCAGGCGAAGCAGTACTGCTTCCAAGCAAAGTCAATATAATAGCTTCACAGGGGTGAACACCGAGCCCTCCCAGAGTCCCAGAGGAAGGGTGAATGTGTCCAGTTGGAAGTGACAGAGACCGGATTGGGATCGGAGGATCTTCAGGGGTAGAAATAGTGTAAGCATAGTGAGAGGGTTCAGAGATACGGTGAAAGAGGTGAAATGCATTAATGTTGCTATGACACTTTGATTTGTAATTTCAGATTGTTAAGAAAGGAAAAAAAAAAAAAAAGGCTGTGGACCCCAACTGGATAATCCTGAAAAAAGGCCATGTATCTCCTTCTTTCATCGTCCATCGATGCTATGAAATTTACTTCCTTCTTTCTATCTTCCTATGACCTCTCTACTTTTAAGAGTCATATAAAAAAAAAGAACTGTGGAACATGATTGCTTTCTTTATTCCTCTTCTCTTATCATATTTTCCTTTCACGACATATCGGTTACTTATGAAAGTAAAAAACGTCAAAAGCATGAACTAGCTGAAGGCTAAATACACCAACTGACTAAGTTCCCTCATCAATGATAAGCTCGTGAGATCATTCCTGCCTTTGCTTGTTGGTTTTATTCCCCTCGTCAAGGGCAAATCCTCATGCGTCCTTCTTGGTTCCTCTCCTTATTTCGTCTCTTCCAGAAACGCTGTGTCTGTTCCAGTGATGACATTTTAGGTTCTAGAGGTAAAGTGTCAGGTTCCATAAATGAAGTGTCACCAAATATAACGTTTTCGATTGTGAAAGTAACGTATGGGTTTCACTTGTGACGTGTTAGGTTCTAGATGTGATATACTGGGTTCCAGATGTGACTTGTTATGTTCCAAATATTATGTATTGAGTTCCAGACTTCATGTACTTGGGTCCAGCTGTGATGTGTTAGGTTCCAGAAGTTATTTATTGAGTTCCAGGTGTGATGTGCTGGGTTCCAGATTTGACGTTTAAAGTCACTAGATGTCGTTGTGTCTCGACAGGTGACGGGGCTGGTGGGCCGGGCAGACGTGCTGGCCTCTCTCAGCTTCCTGGCGGCCATCCTCTCTTACCACAGGTAAGGTCCGTCTGCACTTCCCTCTGTCTGCCGAGGGAGGCACGTCATCCATTCGTAGACGTCTTAAAGCAAATCTTCACAGTCAGACCAGACACTGCTTGCTTGACCAATGAGTTTTTTCTTTTAAACAGTGCGTGTATTGAAAAGAATCTGAGATTTTCTTCACTATCACACACACACACACACACATAGCAGCAGCAGCAGCAGCACACAGGAGCGCCTAACACCAGCTCTCATCTTTTGGAAAAGACAAAGACGGTCTACTGAAACCTCCTTGTGAACCTGTGGTACTGGTAAAGGGAGGCAGGAGAGAGCAGATCTGCGTCTGAATGCAGCGCGTCGTGACAGTGTCATTTCATTGTAACAAGCGAAAGTGCAATAAGGGCATTGGATGCGTAACTCGGAAAGGATTCAAACTCCATACTGACGAAAAATGCCAAAAATGATGAACTGCTGACAATCTTGGTTGTAATTAAGAGAAATAAGCAATAATAAGGTTGAATGGTTAGGATTAAGTAAATTAGAAAGTGTATGGAAACAATATTATCAAAAAATAGCGCAGGCGAATTAAGATGTATCATTACTGACTGGCAACGGTACAAACTATCGGCGGTGTACAGACGACATTAGAAAAATTTTTCAGATTGAATTACTTTTTCTTGCTATATGAGCTTTCTTGTGAACATTTACAGGCTTACGGAGGACAACACGTCTGGGCGAGACTTTGTGTCGGAAAATATTCAACATGTTCAAGCTGTAACCAGATACCAAGTGCACATTTAGTAATGTCCGTAACCGGAGAAAGTTAGAACTTTCTACCAAAGATTAAGTCATGCGAGGTAAGTCAGCCATTCATTGCATTTGTAAAAGGCTGTGTTAGACGAAGGCTGGAATAGAAGGGATCTTGGTGGTCTTAATTAGAAGGAAAAGAGTTCAGAGAATTGAAGATGAATCCCGTAGCGCTCTGAGGGCGGGGAAGCTGTCTTCAGTAACAGCTAAACACATTCCTAAGTTACTACAAATTGATGAAGATATTTGGAAACTGAGAAACGAAATCGAAATCACAAAATTGTCATCAAAAGGAAAGAGAAAATAAGGAAACTGAAAAGAAAAATTTGAATCAAAGAACATGGTAGCAAAATCTGATTGAGTGTTGGAATTCAAAGGAAAACTAGCTAGAGAGAAGACACATTGTTGAAGTCATCAGAGGAGAGGGTCAGGAGGGTCTTATATTGATGGAAGTTTCGAAAATACAATAACTAAGGAAAACGTGGATGGCACCAAAGGACCAGAAACTGCTGAACATACGGGACAGAAAACAGTTGTAAGATTCTAGAGATGAACGTTAAAGATGGAGTGTACTGACTGGCGCTGACGATTTGTGACATCGTGAAAGAAGGAAATTGTAATTTGTTATAAGAAGCCACATAAGAAAAGGTAATTTGTCCTCTTTAAGACTAAGCACTCTTGAAGTACATGATCTGTTCGATGGAGTAATAAGGATCATCGCATTCCAGCGAAAATGGAGAGTTTCGAAATAAAATAAAGATATGAAAGTTGATGAACTTAAACATTTAGCAAGAAGTGGGTAGCAGAAAAACTGACAATGAAGGTTAAAGAAAAAGTAAAAAAGACGTATGTATGTCGTTAATGAATTTTCGACTTCAAGAAGTACCATACTCCGCATAAGGAAAAGTAGGTGAAAGAGGAAAAGGTCCTGTTTAAAAGGCTAATGAATATTATACACATGCCAGGTGCATCTTGGAGATAAGAGTAGCAAAGAGGCTTGAATGTTTTAGTTGAAACACGAGGAGAAAACTAGTGACGCTTACCTTCAACATAGACTTTGTAGCTAGATGTTTCCTAGCAAGAAGTAGTTCAGAGCTGTAAGACTGAAGGAAAAACGAGAATTCATTCAAAACCAAGAAAATGGAGACATTACAAGAAACTAAAAAATAGAATATCCTTGCTAGTACCTCAGAGAGGTCACGAGTGGTGGTAATGTCAGTTTGAGATACGAATGCGAATAGATTAATAGTTAATGGGAATGAGCTACAGTTCACACAAATCTGATATTGTTGGAGCAGTGGAGACAAAACTTGTTAGAGAAATAAGATGCCTATTACTCTATCAGTAAGGATAAATGACAAGAAGACAAAGAAGTAGGCCTGGTTATCTTAAAAGTGGTCAACATTACGTTTCACGAGATATCATATGGACGGCATGACTTAATGGCAGGAGTAACCGCATGACAGACTTACGTAGAAGAACAAATAATCTACATATAACCTTCCAAAGAACTTTAATGAACCATAAGACAGAAAATAGCGATAAAACAGTCAATATGATAAGGGGGACAGTGAGATACACCCTTTACAGAGATGGCAGTTTTACTAACGGAAGAATTTCAATTATAATGAGGCATTCAAGGAGAAATAAGATTGTCACAAACAGATGTTTATGGGCACAGAACTTCAAAGAACGATTACAAGAAGATTTCTTACTTCAGCAAGTCGCTACGCGTACTAGGATTGAATGGTTGGTACACCATCGTTACTACATCTTAACTTTGCTTAAAATAACATGAAAATAAAGAATATAAAATGAGACACACATATTGGAAAAAAATGACCATGCAATGCTTGGGTTTCATTACGTGTTTTAAAAGGACATAAAAATCTCAGAAGAAACCATAATCAAAGAGAGGAGTTAGATAATCATGAAACTACAGAGATAGGAGATATTTCTCAGAACATGAATTGGGAAATTGAGCCAAGTAACCAAAATATATATGTTTATTATGGAAGTTTCTGTGATACTTACAGTGAATAAGTATTTTGCGTTGTAGATAAAGAAGGAAGTTTAGAAAAGAGGCACAACTTAGAATCAGAAAAGAAAAGCGTTGAGGATCGTGTTGTCAAGGATATAGAAGCGACTTTATAGCCAACTAACATCTTCAGGTTATAAAGCAGTTATTCCAAATCATGGATCCCCAGGGTGTACGTTAAGCCTCATCAGAGGGTACGCAAAGTCTCATCAGGGGCTACGTAAAGCTTCATTAAGGGATATGTGAAATCTTACATGTTAAACATGATGTGGATGGACATAGAGCCTCATCAGGGGTACGTGAAGCCTAATTAGGGGGTACGTTAAGCTTTACCAGCTGTTATGTTAAGTCTCATCGGGGTATGTTAAGCTGATCAGGGGTACGTGAAGCCTCATCAAGGATACATGATATACATTTCGAGGAGGAAAAGGTATAATGCCAATGAGCTGCTTTGTTTAAGCAAACCTCTATCAATATAGAAATAAGAAAAATAGACAAATTGGTTCCAATGAAAAGAATTACGAGTCATTCTTTATTGAGGGTACATGATGCCTTACTCTTGGGCCAAGGGCTATACCACCCGAGTATTGATGGGAGCCACGGGAATAAAGGAACGATGATACCAAAAGAGCAAAAGAAGAACAGAAAACTGACAAAAAAAAAATATCATGTGGACTAGACAGAGTTTTACCGAGGATATTCTGTAAATTCATCAGAAACGAACGTCGATTAAAAAGCGGTTAATCAGATTAAATGATTCAGAGGACAGAATTATAGTGGATGTTGTAGAGATATTGGAGAAGCTCAATGACGAGCTCAAAAGTCTTTTTTATCAGTGGATGATACTATAGCCTCATCACCAGTGAGAATGCACGAGAAGTCTTCAAAAGTAGTAGAATTGCTAAATAGAACAGAAGAGCTACTGATGAACCTTGACCCATATAAAGTTCGTGGTGCTAAAATTTCCCCTTCATCCTGAAGCAGTCTGCTGATCCGTTGAGGAAGATGTAGTGCCAAGGGGATTAGAAAAGTGCAATTGTCATTCCTGCCTCGAAGAAAGAAGACCAAGAAAAGACGCTCAACCACACTGCTGTCCTCGACAATTGTCGTCTACAAAGAACTGTAGAAGATAATCAGTAAACAAATTTACGAATACTTGAAAAGGAGAAATATCCTAAATGATGCCCAACTCGGATTTTGGGGAAGTTTATGCTTAACATGTTTAAGACTTTAATGAGAGAATGAACTTTTCAGACAACTGGCAGATTAGGGCACTCCGGGCACTCGTCTGCTCGCTCCTGTGGTGGGCATATTGTTCAGTGGTACAACCACTCACCCACGCCAGTTTCCTCCTTGTACTTTCCATATTGCCGGCAAAACTTTCACCGTCAACGGTAACATATCTCTATACTGACAAAGATATGAAGTCATTATTAGAAAGTGTGTATGGGGGTTAGTCATCCTGAGATTGACAACTTTCACCAGAGGTCCTTCTTTTGGCAATCATAATAAAGACAAACTGTTTGCTTAAAAATACCAAGATCGCATTTACATAAGAAGATAAGAAAACAATCAGCAAATAATTCACAGCACACATTTGTTATAGATTAGATATGTTTTTTTCAAGTTGGGTCACTGGAATTGAAACAGCAAATAGAACTGATTGATGAGACAACAAAGATGGTATGAATCAGAATTAAGAGAGCTGAATTACAGTGAGAGGTTAGAGGTCAAAACTTTACTTACCATGGAAGAGATAGGACTCAGGGGTTACTATACCAAAATCTTCAAAAGTTCTGAACCAGTTTGATAATGTCAACTATGAGCGGTTTCTTGAATTGACTAAGAGATGGAACTGTGACTGATGACCGTATATGAAGTGAAACTGTGACTGGTGATCGTTTATTAGGTGAAACCGTGACTGGTGGCCATAAATGAGAAGGAACTGTGATTGGTGACCGTATATGAGATGGATTTGTGGTTGGTAACCATATATGAGATGGAACTGTGACTAGGGACGGTAAAAAAGTAATAAAAAGTTGTAGGATTGTAGAAAAAACCTAAAGATCTGAACTTATGAGTTTAAAACTTCATCACACAAACACACACAGAAACACACATACATTCACATACACACATACACACACACACACACACACACACACACACACACACAAACACACACA
>JAYMFT010208140.1:0-11554 GCA_038088735.1 Panulirus argus | reverse complement strand
ATGGAACCATGGAAGTGGAAGTGAGTCATAGGGTGGGGGAGGGGGCGAAGGATCTGGGAGCGATGAAGAATGTGTGGAAAGAGAGAACATTAAATTGGAGAGCAAAAACGGCTATGTTTGAAGGAATAGTACTTCCAAAAATATTGTTTGGTTGCGAGGCATGAGTTATAGACGGTTATAAGGAGGAGGGTAGATGTATTAGAAATGAAATGTTAAGGACAATATGTTGTGTGAGATGGTTTGATCGAGTAAGTAAAGTAAGGGTAAGAGATGTGTGGTAAAAAGAGTGTGGTTGAGAGAGCAAAAGAGGAACAAATGAGTGAGGAAAGGTTGACAAAGAGGATATATGTTTCAAAGGTGGAGGGAACAAGAAGAATCAGGAGCTCAAATTGAAGGTGGGAAGATGGAGCAAAAGGGATTCTGAACACACAGTAGGGTGAAAGGCATGCATGGAATAAAGAGAAATGGAACGATGTGGTATACCGGGGTTGACGTGCAGTCACTATATTGAACAATGGTGTATACCGGGGTCGATGTGCTGTCAATGGACTGAACCATGGTTATGTGAAATGTCCGTGGAAAGCATGGAAAGGCCTGTGGAGTCTGGATGTGGATAGGGAGCTGTGGTTTCAGTGCATTACACATGACAGAGAATGAGTGTGAGCAGATGTGGCCTTCCTTCGTCCGTTTCCTGGTGCTACCTTGCTGATGCATGGGGCAGTAATTGGGTGCGGGGGAGGAGAAGGAAATGTATATATATTTTTAACTTTCCTTCCTGCATTTGTGCTATTTCCTGTGGGGGTGGGGTGAGATCAGGATTGGATGAAAGCAAGCAAGTATGAACATGAACATGTGTATCTGTGTAAGTATGCATGTGTATATATGTATATGTATGTACTGTGCATGAATGTATATGTGTGTATACAAGTGGATGGGTCTTTCTTCGTCTGTCTCTTGGTGCTTCCTTGCTGATGCAGGAAACAGCGATCAAGTATTATAACAATAATATAGGGTATGCAGAGGTGCATATATGTATAAATATGTGTATGTGAGTGATTGTTTCCTGGCGCTACCTCACTAATGTGGGAAATGGCAATCAAGTGCAAAAACAAACTGCTAGCAAGCTGGATAATGTGGTGGAAAATTTATGCTCTCTGTGTTTAGGTCCTGTTTCATGTTTATCAAATGCTATTGAGAAAAAAGTTAATCCAAATGTGTGGACATTTCAAGAAAGGAGTGATACAACTCATTCTAATACAATGAATAAGAAGGAAATAAGGATTTGCTACATTAAAATGAATGAAAGGGTTAAGACAAGTGAAAGGGATTTCTTTAAAAACTGATGTGGAATTAAGAGAGTGGACTGAAGAAAGACAATCAGTCGATGACTTATCAAAAGTGATGGCAGAGCACTTATGTAGCAGGGACCCAGTGCATGTGAAAATTATGAGTACAATACTATGAATGGGAATAAGTAATGGAAAGACCTAGGTTGGAAGGAAAGCACAGTACATACTGTGTTGCTAAACACAGTTAGCAATACACGTGAATATCATACAAATATCATAAACAAGATGGCATCTACTAAAGTAAGTGTACTATGGGCTTTTAGGAGAGGGCAGATCAGATATGAAATGATATTCACTTTTAATCTCTGCAGTTTTTCAAGGTAAATTCTTGTTATTTCCTCAGTAGTAAATACTTGAGCATGCTCGAGGGGATCAGCATCAGAATCTGCTGAATCTAATTCACTATCTGCTTCACGTCGAGGAAGGATGTCACGGGGAAGTGTTGTGATTTCTTCTTCACTGTCTGTATCGCTTGCATATTCAAGAGCAGCAGAAGCCACACCAGTTACACTTGCTGGGTCAGGAATTGCTGAAAAAAATTTTCTGTTTAAGACATCTCTCCTCTGTAACTACCTATCCACTATACAAGAGAGCCTGTGAATGCCTAGCTTATAATCTTGGATACATATATGCCCTAAAACATTCCCCAGTAAGTACATGACATGTGTTATTGGAGGGCCAATACAAACATATAAGGAAAACCAATTTGCCCCTCACCTTACTACCACATTCTTAACCTACCATGGAAGTGGTGGAAGAATGATTAGTGATAATACTATTTACTGTAACAGCATAAAAATTCATCATACCCATCCTTCCATACGAGTTCCTGAACAAAATACTCCAATATGTATCATGTTGTGAGGTGTGGCAAAACAGTCAGTAACTGTTCTACTTGGAATACATGAAAATCATAAGCAAAGGAGGAGTACCTACCTACCTAACTACGAATGCCAACAATGAGATTTTGCTGTGATGGGTGGAATAGTGCAAAGCATTCACCATGTAAGTATTATCAAGCTGGAAGTAAGCTCTATGATTCTGTGCATGGAAAGGACTTTAGGAGTTGACAATATCCCTAATCCCATATGTGGAGGAAAGCTAAGGAGATAAACTGTCTGCTTGCAAATATCAGAATAATCTTCTAACATTTAGATAAGGAAATATTTAGCAATCTGTTTATATCCTACTGAAGTCCAAAATTGGAACATGCTTCTCAAGTCTGGTCACCACACCTAAAGAAGCACAAAGAGCTAACAGAGAAGGTCCAGAGGAGGACAACAAAGATGGTACCAGAATTGAGTGAGCCAAGTTAAAGGGAAACACTAGAGGCTTTCAATTTTCCCACTTTGGTAGAAAAGAGTGAGGAGTGACCTGATTACAAACTTTAAGTTTTTAAAACAGATCAACAGTTCTTCAAGAGAAGCATGGATAATGCATCCAGAGGACATAGCATAAAATCAAGTAAGAAACCTATTAAAAAAGAATGTCAAGAAATACTTTATAGCATAATAGTAGTAGATAAAAGAGGACAGAATGACTAAGGACTTGGTTAATGCACACACAATACATAAATATACTAGGCAGAATTATAGTAAAAATGTTCAAGAGATGAAGCCCCTAAAGAATAAAACTCCCTTCACATACAATACAAATAGGTAAATAAAATTCCCTTCACATACAATACAAATAGGTAATCATAATTACATATCTTGCTTGATGAATAAGACTATTCTAAGCTGCCACCTGCATTACATAATAATAATCTTGATTCATCTGGGAATGATGTCAACCACATCTCAAGTATTCATTTACATGTTTCTGAAGCTATTCCATACATGTTTCTCATTCTTCTTACCAGTACACTGAGCAATGATCTAGCTTCCTGGTTGGAATGTTATATTTTTGTTCACTTTGTTGTCATGCTTAGATTATCATATATCCATCTCTTCTTTTTAAGCTATATAGCCGCAGTTCTCTCAGCTTTTCATGGTTGACAATATGTTCCATCCCCTTGATTTTGCACATAAAGTGCTTTTGAATTCTCACTAATGTTTATTCTTCTTCATCTCATTTGTGACAACATAACACATCAGTATTCAATTTTGCCTCTTACATACACATTAAACATTTCCGAGGAAACTTGAGTCTTTTTGCATCCTCAACTGACCAGTTCTTATCTAAACATCTGCTTACTCTATTATTAGCAAAGCTCCTTACTATGCTATCCTTCACTTCACTGTCGGTCTGATTTACAGTACTGAAGCTAATACAGTTCCCTCCAGTACCCCGGGTAGGACACAGTCTTCCTCACACATAGTTCTGTTTGTGACTATTATGAACTTTCTGTATGTCAGATTCTCTTTAATTCATCTCTTTATCTTGCCCTTAATGTCTTGTTTAACTTGTTTCGTTAGCAAAATTCTGTAGTTTACTTTATCATGGGCTTTAACAAAGTCAAGGAAAAACTTCTTTCCCTTACTTTAAACTTTCATATTTGTTAATGAAATGAGCAAATAATAGTTTGCATACTTTTTCCTGTTATAAAATCCATGTTGGCATCCATCTATATAGCAGTTCTTGATTCGATGTGTTTGATATATGTCCTTATCACTCTTTCAGAGTGGACCTTAAGCTACCTAAATATAGCATCAGCTATGAAGCTGATGCCCTAAGTGAAGGACTTCTTGTTCTGGAATACCCAGACACATTTTCCATGGAATCAAAGGCTGAACAGGAAGATAAAATTTGTAGAACATGGGCTATCAACATCAGGAGATCCTTATTTTGTACCACATGTGAAGTCTGCTGAACCATACAGGATTACGTAAAATGAATTAAGCGACCTTGTCAGAGATCAGGGACTGTAACTGAACAAGGCAGAATTGTTGGGCTTGAGACTGCAACAATGGAATCTCATTGATGGAAATGTTATAGCATATGTGTTTTATGTCTATCTTTCTGTATCTCTGATGCCTGTTCCCAACTGGAACTTCCTCAAGGGCATGGCCACTGCAAGAGAGCCTCAATAAGTAGTAACCTCCTGTGCTACTTCTCAGCCTTTAGTGACACATCCCTAACAGGCCACTGGCACAGGGCAACTCTACAGCACTGTTTGCAGAGGCTCCAACCTGCTTGAAAAATTCTGCTCTATTCTTTAAAATGGGAGGTAACCTCACTGGTAATGATGTAGATAGTCTACTGGCAGCCCTCAATCTTAATCATATCCCTGAAAAGTGAAGACTATTCACCTCCATCAAAGTTGAGCTTAAAAGCTCTTTTGCTGTATGATGGGAATGTGTTGCCATCAATTCCAGTTGGTCACACAATCCATTTAAAGCAATCATATAACCAAAGACAGCTTTGTGGTGACCTGATAGTTGTTGCTATCTTTCTTGGGCTGCAGCTGGGCAACATGAAGTATGATGTTCCCTGGGTGAATGGGACAGTAAAGCAAAGACTAACCAAGACAATACAAGGGACTGGGCTTCCTGACTGTTGCTGGAACCATGAACAATGAACATACAGCATGTAAAATCCAACAAGATTTTACTTCCACCTCTGTACATGAAACTGTGCCTCATGAAGAACTTTGTTAAGGCCATAGATGAAAATGGGCTACTATGTGGGCACCTCGGAGGGAAATTCTCAAGGCTCAGTATGGTGAAGATCAAGGAAGGTATCTTCATCGGTCTATTCATCCACGACCTCTTCAGAGACAAGCAGTTCAACCAGATCTGCAGTTGTGACCAGGGGACAGAGTGGAATGCTTTTCAGCAGGGAGTAACCAACTTTCAAGGGTGACAAATGCAAAGAACTGGCAGAAAACCTGTTATCTTATCTGAAAATAGGCTGCAATGTATCTTTAGATATATATTTTCTCCTCGCCCACTCTTTTTTCTTTTTTAGCTAACTACAGCACAGAAAGCGATGAGCATGTTGGACATTTCCATCCATCAATATATCTATAAAACGGAAATGGTACCAGGGAAAATGGAGGTTAACAGTGTTAGAGGACTTTGGCTGGATAGTACCAGGAGATGTGCCAAGACTTGTATACATGTGACAAGCAAAGAGGTGTTGCGTTTAACTGAGGTAAGCCAGTGGATGTGCCAAGTGTCACCAATATACAGTGAAATACATGTAAATTGTAGGACTGTGTATTTCTCTTAGAAACCATAGCATATAGACCATTTTCCTAGTCATTTACATGATCAGCATCTCAAAATTTATAAAGGGTAACACAAATTATCTCCAAACATAATGCAAGTCAAAATTTGTTGTTCAGTACATTCTCAAAAAAAAAAAAAAAAAAAAAAAAAAAAAAAAAAAAAAGTAAAAGTAAAAGTGTCCCAATCTTCTGCCAGCCTCTTGCCTTAAAGAGCCCTCAGTTCTGCAAAAATATTCCTATAAGCACTTGATCCTTCCTATTGAAAAGAGGTTTTAATGTATAAACAATTAAAGGTATAGTACATGTTCAAAAATCCCTTTACCATTCTGGCCAGCTGTCTGTGTGTCCATCTGGTGGTGGCTCAACTGACTGAGCAGTGTCTCTGGGGTTTCACGAGGCTGACGTCTGCGTGCTGCTCGCTGTCTCAACACAAGAGATTGCCTCGAGTGCTCAGCACAATATCTGCCAATCAAAAAACTAATAAGCAATACCTATAAAATTACATGATCAAAATAAAGAAGGTGCATATGAATGGTCTTACAAATTAAATACAGAGATGGATACAAGCAAGGCATGCTAATGGTGCCCACAAAAATTGACTGGATTACAAAATAAACACAATGTATAGATGGTTTGGTAATCATGCAAGACTCTTGCTCCTCACTGCAACATGATTCACACGTGCCAGCTCAAGGTTACATCGTGAGTAAACAGTCACCTCTGGTAAATTTATATCATTAAAAGTAATGTTACATCCAAGAATTTCTCACTCCAAAGGAGACTTCATTTCCCTGCTACTGGAAGTAGTGCATCCTAGGCCTGTCGGACCCTTTAGAAAGGTCCTGGGTAACACAAGAAATCTTTTATACAAAATTGGTCCTGGGGTATTCCAATATATACAAATAAAATATGAGTCCACAAACACAACTGCAGTATGACTCCTACGAACAGGTCTCTGCACCATTATCTAAATAGCATTCCTGCTTTAGCATGCAATACCAAACACTCCAACACCACATCACCTGAATGCTGTAAGATAAATTATTTATTTTTTCATATATCATTCTTTTGCATGGATATCTTTAACTTTATAAGAATAAAATGTCTTTTGTGCCTATCAATGCACCAAGGGTGACCTATAAAAGATAAGTAAAAATGATTTATTTTTCCATTATCCTTTTTACATGAAGGTGAAAAAGGAGAGGTGGATATAAAAGCAGAAATGTTGATGTGAGAAGTAAGGAAGGGGAATTGATGATCAAAAGGAGGAAGTAAAAGGAAGAAAGAAAGAGTATTTTGAAGAACTGATGAATGTGGGAGAAGGGAAGGCAGAAGTTGTTACATGCATGGGTATGGAGAAGGGAAGGAAAAGGATACAAGTGCAGTGGCCTACAGCAAACAGGGAGGTAAGAAGGGCAATAATGAGGAAGAAAGTAGAAAAGCCACCTGGAGTGGAAGGGATTACGGATGAAATGCTGAAGTATGGATGAGACAGTGTGACAGAGTGGATGCATCTTATATGCAATTTAGCATGGAAACAGAAGGTTGTGCCTGAGGACTTGGTGAAAGCTATTATTGTTCCTTTATGCAAAGGAAAAGGTGCTAAGGATGTATGCAAGAATTACAAGTAAGTCTGTTAAGTATACCAAGAAAAGGGTATGCAAGAATTTAATTGACAGAATGCAAGAATTACAAGTAAGTCTGTTAAGTATACCAAGAAAAGGGTATGCAAGAATTTAATTGACAGAGTGATGGAAGTGACTAAATCCAGAACAAGTGAAGAGTAAGAGGGTTTTAGGAATGGGAAGGAATGTGTGGATCAGACTTTTGTAGTAAAGATGACCGTGGAAAAGTATTTAGCGAAAGGTAATAAGCTGTATGCAGCTTTACGGATCTGGAGAAAGCACATGACAGAGTTGAGTGGAATGCTTTGTGGGATATGTTAAGGATATAAGGTTTATGGGGACAACTAGGGAAAAGAGGCACAGAGAAGGAGTGTGGCAGTGAGATATGGTGGCTACTGCCAAGCCTGTTTGCGGATGATACTGTGTTGTGTGCGGACAGCGAAGAGGAGTTGCAAAAGGTTGTGTGTTTTATGTGAGTAAGCAAAGGAAATTGGAGGTAAGTAAAAGTAAGGTAATGGTGTTTGAAGGGAAATGGAGCAAAATTATAGATTTTGTAAAACCATAGAGAGTGAAAGAAGAAAGTGTATTAAATTGTGCTGTGGATATGGAGGTAAAAAAAAAAGACTAGAAGAAGTGAGGGAATTAAAGTATCTGGGACCTATCTTGGGTAAGTGTGGTGATATAGGAGGAGAGGTAAGGAAGAGAGCAGTACAGGGTAGAAGAGTCATTGGGTCCTTAAATAGAATACTGATGGGTAGAGGTGTAAGTATGGAATGAGGCCATGGAATGTGGCACAGAGGTTAAGAATCCAGGCTGTGGAAATGAGCTATCTGAAAAGAGCATGAGGTGTGACTAGTTGGCATGAAGAAAGACATGAAAGGTTGTTTGAGAGATGTGGTATGGCAAGGAATGCAAAGGGAGTAAATTGTGGAGTGGCAGAGTGGGTGAAATGTAATACTTTGAGGTGGTTTGGGCAAGTGGAAAGAATGCAAGGCTGGGAGTTTACAAGGAGAATGTATGTTAGTACAATCAAAGGGGTGGTGTGAGTGGAAGACCACCTGTGACACAGGCAATTAAGGTGGAGGAATACTGGAGGGAGAGAAACTGAGGAAGAATGCATGGAAAGGTGTATGCAAGGGAGGCATGTAAGAACAGGAATAACTGGAGACTTTTAATGCGGCCACCCCTTGATGGGAGTTCACGGAGGGGAATGGGCATCAGAGATATAGACAGATGGATAGATGAACAACATTTCTAATCTCACTCATCTACCATGCATTTCCCCTTTTATTCTTAAATCTCACAACCTTGTATTGAACTACTTATTCTAAAATCTTCAACAGTCTTTCTCTGCACATTTTAAACACCTTATTCAAACATAACTACATCCCTAAATTTACTGCACTTTCATCTAAACTTTGTCACCCTTCTTTCATTCTTTCTGATTCATTTTCTTGCATGCCAACACTTTTACCTTTCCATTCTTCCTTATGCCATAAGTCCATTTCTCTCTGATCCTCACCTCCTCAAGTTCTACAAAATGGCCAGAATCTCCGAAGAAACCTCTAACAACTCCAGTATCTGGCACAACCTTTCAGTCACTGGTTGCCACAGTCAATCAAAACCTTTTGCTCTTCTCTTACATCACTTCTCAACAACATATATCTGTGGATCATCTTGTTCTTAATAAAAGATGTTTGCAAGCAATACACTCCTGTCAGCACAGTTATCCACAAGATAACTTCCTTTCTCATTTACTCCAGACACTCCCAATTTACCAACTATCTCACCAATTCAATCACATCCCACCTTTGCATTCATATTACATTTTACAAAAACCACTTCTCAAACCCATTTATACAGTCATTCAAATTTCTCCAGAGACATTTCATTTCATCCTCACCTCGAACAGCCTTCATATTCAAAGGCAAATATACACATACCCATGCATATATCACAATTCCAATCTTACCTCTTGCCTATGCTATTCTTAATTCATTCCATCCATGCTCTGTAACACCCTCCCATACTCTCTTACTTGATAATTGTCATTCATTCCTGTCCTTACCACTCCTCCCTCTCACAAACTGAATTAATGATTTCAATTTTTACTTCATGCACCCTGCCCATGGGTATAGGTTTCCCAGTCCCCAGTACATTCAAACAATAAATTCTAAATTTCTCAACACACTCCCTCATTTTACTCTCACCAGTCATCCCATTAACATTCAGAGCCATGACCCTCAATTGCTAGTCCCTTTTACTCTCAGGCATAAATGGTAGACTCCAGTATCTCTTTTTACCCTTGACAGGCCACTGGCAGAGAGCAGAGGTAGCGGGATTTTTACAGTCTCCTGAAAAACTAAAATTTTCATTGCAACCTAAATGTTTATTTGTTTTATAAAGTACTACCCTTATGGAGTAAGGCAACATCTCCCCCTTCGATTACACCCCTAAGGGTATACTAATGAGGTAACCACATGAAGTTGGGGTGAGATTCGGATACTCTAGAAAACTAGCATATCCCTTAAGGCACCGAAATTCAACTTTTTTCAGCTGCTGAGCTTTCCTTCTACTGCAGCAACTTTACCTCCTAACCTCATCTGTAATGATTCTGCCACTCACAACTCCACTAAAAAAGTCATAAGATGTTAAAAAAAGAATCATAAGATGTTATTTAGCTAAAAATAAAATCACCTTGCAATCTATCTATATCTATGATGCCTGTTCCCTCCTGGAACTCCCTCAAGGGGGTGGCCAAGGCAATAGTTTCCATAACCAGTAAACTCTGAAGCCACTTCTTAACCTTTAGTCCCTCACCCTTTGCACCTGCCTGATCTTCCTAACTACTATTTCCATCTAATGCTCCAGTCTTAATGTTCCTATCAACTACTTTTATCTTTTGCTCCTACCATTTTGCCAAAAGGATGCACTAGAGTATAGTGCTCATAGCATGAAAATCTAGTGTCGAAGAATGAGCTGTCAAGGGTTATGTGTGACAAGGAGATATTGTATGTTTATAGACAGAATGCCAGCACTCCACATGTAGGTGAGGCAGAAAGAAAAGACAGCCATCTGGGTCAGAGAGTGCAACTTGACAACCATTGAAGTGCTGACTCACTATACAGCTGCTGCTAACCCTCCCAATACCCAGGTGGGTACTACTGGTAATTTACCTTCCTGGTCGTTGGCTTTCTACGAACTATTACCTACCACAGCTAATTGTATACATCACATGGCAATCATGTGCCAAAATGCTATCTTACATGGAAAACCTTCAATTAAAAGAAGAAATAACTTTGTGAAAAAAAAAAAAGGGTTAAGTGTATCTATATATTCATTCATTGAAAACCTTCAATTAAAAGAAGAAATAACTTTGTGAAAAAAAAAAGGGTTAAGTGTATCTTTATATTCATTTTGGAAAGTAACAATAATGTCACATTTACTCTTAAAAAGTGACTGTTCATGTTAGCTCACCCCTCTTTTCTGTCACTAGTCGGTGCTGGTCGGAGACATCGTTTCCCTGTACTGGTAAATATATAATTACATTGACGAAATGGGGCTCCTTTGTCTTCTAGAATGTGTCGGCTGCAGTACTCAAATCCGTCCAGTCTTGTCTGAAAGATACAAGAATGAATCAATAATAATGTAGTCAACAACACCAATCCATTATTACAGAGGAAGAGTGCCAAGAGAATGCAAAAGACCAATCTTTGTAATGAGTGTGGAGTATAAGGTTCTGGAAAACATTATCAGAAAGCATGTGGATGACTTTCCATAGATGAAATATTATATATATGAGAGATAGCATGATTTTATGGAGAGGTGGTCATGAGCAACACTCCTAAGTTTTACAACTGAGTGAGCTCAGTCCTAGACTAAAAAGCAGGATGGCTGGACTGTTTGTATCTGGACTGCCAGAGAGCATTTAACACTGTACTGCATGGGAGGCTTATTAAGAAGCTTGTCCACCAGGTAGGAATGTGGGGGGAACTTCAATAGACAGAAGATTATCTCTGAGGGATGGAACATGGGATGCATGCTTAAGAGAAGCCTTTTCTGAATGGGCTGAGGTGACTAGGAGTGCCACATGGTATGGCTCTGTGATCATTACTCTTCTTATATGGAAATGATTTATCTAACGTTATGGATTCCTACCTGAATGTTTGCATATAACGCAAAGATAGAGAGGCTTTGTGGGAGATCTTAAAGAATATATGGTGTGGGAGGTAAACTGCTGGAAACAGTGAGAAGTTTTTATCAAGGGGGGTAAGGCATGTGTACGAGTAGGAAAAGAAGAGAGTGACTGGTTTCAGTGAAGGTTGGTCTGCATCAGGGGTGTGTGATGTCCCCATGGGTGTTTAATTTGTTTATGGATGGGGTGGTTAGGGAGGTAAATGCAAGAGTGT